>JAVKPL010012505.1:0-59121 GCA_032173675.1 Gastrolobium villosum | reverse complement strand
TAACCCAACATTGCCAACAGAGAGTAGACAGGGGAATAACAACTAAAAAGCATGTATGTTGAGATGAAGTGTGTAAGTTAGGACTAAAACAAATTTCCTTTTATGTTCAATATCAGCCGATCCATCCCGGTAAACATCAACCCTTGGATTCTTCTTTCACGGGTTCAATGACAATTGATGCATACAACAGCAAAGAATTTGGTATCTGTTAAAGTAAACAAACTAGCTAATCACTCTTGAGACATTTAGCGTAGCTATAAAACGAAGTAAGTGACAAGTAAAATGTCAACCTACAAGCTTTTCATATTTACTTAATGACGAGTCCAATGAAAATATGATAATACTTTTGAATTTCAAAATAGCCAATATAACGAATTATTAACAGAACAGGGAAGACTTGAAATTGAAATCCACATCAAAACATAATGTTAATCATGTAAGCATCTACATCGAACACAGAGGCGCCAGAATGATTAAAAGTGCATAATGCGGACGAGTGAGGAAGCAGTTGAGATCTAGCGCCAAAACGCCCAACCATCTCACTCAGGCATGAATCATGAACGAAAATAAAAACATGCAGCTGAGAAAATCAAAGCAAAATTGAAAGGTAGATCTAATTCCAAAATGAACGAAAAGTAGATCCAGCGATACAATCAGAAAATCTTACCTTGTGATCTGACTCGGAAGCCAACGCCGGAAAAAGGAACAGAGATAGGAGCAACAGGACAGAGAATCTGAAGAACATGATGGATCTCGAACCTTGAAGAGAGAGAAACCAAACAAGGACTTGCCCTTGAACTATTGAGACTTTCTCTCTCTGTTTGCTAATAATTTTTCCGTTCAACAAAACAAACCTTGCATTTTTTTATTGTTTTTAAGTCTACAACTACAAGTCACGTCCTATACGATCCAATAAAAAGAAACAAGTAATGGATTAAACAATATAATTTATGTCATTTTTATTTTCACAAAATGGAATCTACATCTTTATTTTTTTTCCTTCCCTCATAATTTATTTTTTATCTCATTTAAAATGATATAACTTTATCTCCTTTAAGATGATACACATTTTTTCCCCTATTTATTTGAGAATTATGTTTCTCCTTATTTTATTTTATTTTCAGACAAAATTTTAAGCTATTGAGTTCAGTTCTCCATAATTTTATCCTGTACATATATAAAAAGTAAGAAATGATATTTTTAGTTTCAAATTTTTTTACTATCATTTCATTACCACTTTAATCATCATTGAATTCAAAAAAAAAATTATTTAATTTTTTCTCTAATCCAATAGTGATTAAAGTAATAGTTGAGTGATAGTTGAAAAAATTGGTAATAATAACATCTTACCTCAAAAAGTAAATGGGATCCATGTTTTTTCATTTCTCTTCTCCTTAATAGATTTCATCCATTTTTTTATGTGTTATATGAGATAATTTTATCTCACACAGCATGATAAATATATTTCTTTATTTATTATTATTGTATTAAAAAATTAAAACTGTGTGCTGAAAAATGGGCCTCGAATTTTTATTGCGCTTCTTTGGAGTAGTATTGGCTTGTTATCCCATTTACTTAGTGAATAACAAAAGAATCGATCCAATTGGGCCATGTCTAGCCCACTACTTATAAAGCTTAAGGACCCCCACCCATATGGCGACAATGATATACAACAAAGTTTTCACGGTTTATCATTTATTATTTAACATGATCATAAAAAAAATTCTATGCACATAATATTTTATGGGGCCTGCAGCAAAAAAAAAATAAAAAAACTCCGACACACAAAACGAATCTCTATAACATAACACAATCAATTTTCTTACAACATAACTCTTATAAAACCCTAATTAATTATACATATACATACTTCAACTTGTATTCTTCTGCAATTTTTACACATTCATAATTATGGGTAGTTTATACAGATGGCTTTATTATATGCTATATGACACTTCTTAAATAACATTACCCGAACTGAACTAAAATTGGACCATAACGCAATGAAAGAATCGTGGAAGCTAGTAAAACTACACCATTTTATTTTTACGACTTGTATGTACTGAAGTCGAGAGGGGAAAAACCGAAAACCAAAAGGGTTGGTGGCCATGCACCTGTAAATTGAATGATGTGACATGGTAAACGATAAGTCAAAAAAATATATGGTGATATAATGATGCACGCATGGGATTGTCGTGCTTTAATCATGACATATAGGAAATTAATTCCCATAAAAAAACGTGTAGGAATTTGGTTCCAGAACCAAATAAAATTATATTAAATTGTACGATGGACCACGTTTTTGCTTTTGGATTAGCTCGTCACCAACACATAAAACTTTTCATGATTCATGCCGCATCGTTTTGCGGCTCATGCAAATCCATTCACTTAAGTTGCCAAGCGTATTATAATTTTCCACTTATATATCCTATAAATTCATAGTATATAATGAAGTGATAATGCAATTGTTATTATTTTTAAATAACCTATATGAAAGTGAAATCCTATAATTTAAAATACAAATAAGATATTGTGATGTCCATCTATGTAGCACCGATATTGACACGTGACACGATACGACACGACACTCCGACACGTTAATTCTAAAAAATGTTAGATTTGGACACGTTACAACACGTTTTGATATTAAATAATATTTTTAATTTATATCGTATATATTATATTTAATATTCAATAATTTAACAAAAAAATGAAATTAAACTTATATAATATTCATCATTTTTGCAAAGAAACATAAGATATCCCAAATACTTATATTAAACTCAATAAAATGATAATCGTAATTCAACGAATCTAATAGTTGAAACTAAAACTCAACGCAACGCAACTTTTGAATTTTTTTTGAATTTCTATAACACGTGATGAAGTGTCGGGAAGTGTCGAAGTGCCGGAGAATGTCGGGAAGTGTCGAACACGACACGTCAGGATTTTTGAAGTGTCGGTACTTCATGTCAACTACATCGCTGTAAATTTGTATTTGTGAAATTAACTCATTTCATCTTTTAAATAATTACTAAAATTACTATATGAGTCTCGATTATTTTTTTATTTCGAGTAAAAAATGTATTATGGACTTTAAGAATTTTCATTCGAGTCATCGGCGACCCAGCTAGGGGCGCACATGTCCGCAACGGCAGACATGAACATTTGATTATTTTATTTTCTTTGTGTAGGTTTTTTTTAAAAAAAAAAATACAGTATTCACTTTAGTCCCTCATAAAAAAATTAGTCTTGATATTCGTAAGATTCAAAGTGTATTAATTTGCTTAAATTGTAGTCCCTCATAAATTCAAAAAAAACTCACATTAGTCACTCAAAATGACTAAAATATGTCCACTTTGAATTTCATAGGGACCATGTCACTAATTTTTTTTGTAAGGGATTGAAGTGGGGAACGAAATTTTTGTTAGGGACCAAAAAGAGTATGTATTCTTGTATTAGTTGGCAACGTAACAACGTACATAGATGATTAAAACAACGTAGCAATGCGAATTGATTATAGAGAAAACTTATTCTTCCTCCACCCATCTCATCATCCTTTGTTTCTTTTTTCTTTTTTATAAAAATAGAGGATTGATTACAGGTCTGACATTCCCAAATACGTTAATATCGAGATACGAGACATTCAATGTGATTTCACTTGCCTTCTGTACAGGTAGTATTGACTTTTTTATTCACCACTATAAGATAGAATGATGATGTATGGATGTACTGGAGTATATTCTCATATTTGTTTTTGAGGATTAATAAGATTTAAGATGATTAATCAAACTATTGCATGCAGCTTGTTATGGAAGCAACTAGATTATCAGCGAGTTCATAATCTTGTACATAAAGTCGTTAATTTAATCTGTCTATACAAAAAAAACTCGGGCCCCCACCACTAAATGTGTGGACATAAAAAAAAAATTCTGGGTCCGTCACTGATTTGAGTGATGTAATAAAATTTTAGAAATTTTATTGTTCTCTTCGGTACTATAACTTGGAATTTAAAAGTTTTATTGAAATTAGGTGAATTTTAAATTTACATTATATAAATATTTTAAATTTAGTTCAAACTTCAAAATTTAAATTTACAAGTTTTTGTTGTTGTTCTCGCTACATTATATTTTAAATATTTTAAGAAAAAATATAATAAGATATGCATAATTAATTTAAGAGTTTGATGTTTGTCCTTTTAAATGACATGGATTATGTCATTTTAGGAGATAAATAGGCACAATAAATGAAAAATAATGGGGAAGAAAATGTGTGATTTTTTTCTAATTTAAATTTTAAATAAAAAAACATTATTATGTGTATCTCTCTCTTAGAATGATATAATTTTATATCATTTAAAATGACAAACATTTTTTCTTTAATTTAATAGGAATATATATATAATAATAATAATAATAATAATAATAATAATTAACTCAAGATCATGTGTATAATATTATGGGAAAAGTGTTTATCCTTTTAAATGACACAACTTATATCATTTCACTCTCATAAAGAAGTGTGACGTCCCACACTTTTATTTTTTTGTCAACTCTCTCTCCTCCTTTATCTATCTCTTTCTTTTTCTTAAAATGACACAACGTTATATCCTTTAAAATGATACACAATTTATTCATTTATCATTACAAAGTAGTCACATATAATGGAAAAGATAATAGAAATTTTATCTAGTATGAATAAGGTTCGCCTTGGCCTTTTTTACCTATTTTTACAAAATTGATAACATAATAGAGGTAGAGCCGGCAAAACGGGCTCGAATCGGCAGGCCAACCCGCCAAACGGGGCGGGGCGGACTGAGTTTTTCAACCCATCTCAAAAGCGAGGCGGGGCGGGCTCATTTTTTGGCGGGTTGATGGCGGGCATAGGCGAGTCAAGGCGGGTCAGTGTAAAATAGGCTCGGGCTGGCGGGCCAACCCGCCCAACCCGCCAAACGGGGCGGGGCGCGCTGAGTTTTTCAGCCCCCTTTCAAAAGCGGGACGGTGCGGGCTGGCTCATTTTTTGGTGGGTTGATGGCGGGGCGGGGCGGGCCGCCCACTTTGCCACCTTTAAATAGAGGATGGGAATATGGTTTTATTTAGGAAGATTGATCTCTTGCATACATGATGCTATGATTAACTTATCTCGTGCTCTTCTTTGCTTTAGATGACCATTTAAATCAGTGTTTTAAACCCCGCTCCATCTCGGGGTCGACCCTTCCGGGTCATTGACCCTCTCTCTGAGGGTTCGAGTTAGTAGTTAGACTTTACTTGCACGTTGACCTCTCTAACCTCTGAAATCCCCCCGGTTGAACCCTTGACTCCCAAATTCGAGGGGTCTCTACATTTTAAAAAAAAAGTATACATAAAATGACGTCATTTGTGTAAAACGAAAAATAAAATAAAATTGTTGCTGCCTAGATTTAGAT
Source organism: Gastrolobium villosum (assembly GCA_032173675.1). Classification (NCBI taxonomy): domain Eukaryota; kingdom Viridiplantae; phylum Streptophyta; class Magnoliopsida; order Fabales; family Fabaceae; genus Gastrolobium; species Gastrolobium villosum. The sequence goes on along the minus strand of JAVKPL010012505.1, from coordinate 53,696 downwards.
ATAAATCTGAAATCTGAATCGTTATTATTCTTCTCTTATGATATTCTCTCCCTGACACATACTCTGTCTTACTATTCCAGTGATCTCCTCCACTGTGCTGGTTCTTATTCCCCACCTTTAATTTGTGGAGTCGTCTTTCCTTCACTATTATCTATTGGATAAGGGATCTCCTCTCACATATCATTGTAGGTACACGGGAAGAACAAAAATGGTCTGAGTTTAATTATATAACTTTTATTAACTCCATTGGAATATGTGTTTCATATTTTGATAGTTTAATTAACTCGTGAATATTATTTTGTAGATGTAATTGGTTGAATTATGTTAAATATATTTTGAATATTGAATGATTTGTAGTTTGATTTTTTTTGAGATTTTCATATAAAATATATATTTATATTTTTTTAATGTATAAAACCGAATTACCGGAACTCCGAATGAACCCATACCCAACCGTTTCTAACATTTGATCATAATCTTCAAAGGTGAATGTTGTGATTGTACCAAAAAATAAATAAATAAAAAATGAACGTTGTGATATTGATTTTTGATCGGGATATATTTATTCCCAAAAATTATTATATTATCACATTGTTTTTGTGATTATTTTTTAATCAATTAATATTTTATTTAATCGTTTTATTCAGAATTTTTTATTTTTCAATAACGATTTCATAAATTTACTTAATTTTAAATTGGTAAAGGTTCATTTATTATATATATAGTTACAAATTAAATTTTAAATTAGTTTTTAATTAATCAAAATTCATCTTTATTAGTGAAAATATTTATTTACTAATTATATATATTATGCTATTCATTTTTATTGTTTTACTTATTTTCTCAAACTACCAGAGCTCACATTCATTATTTTTATTCAGAATTTTAAAAGATTTTCATATCAATAATTTAAGTATTTGATTTTTCTAGATTATTCTATATATTTTAATTATTAAATTTATCATTTTAGTTAAAATATCAAATCAATTAGTGTTACATTGATCTTTTCTTATTTAGACGATAGCTTTTATCTTTATAGGAACAAAAATAAATTTATAGATTCGTTATGCATGCATGTGTGGATTTCTTAAACATTTTACCATAATATGATTAAATATCACTAATGTGTGTGGATTTCTCAAATACTTTACTATAAATATTCTTAAATATTATTATATTTTTAAATTATATAATTAAAACTAACTATATTTAATAAAACACATCAAACTATCATAAACAAAGTTTTTATTATTTGTGTATCTCAAAAAAAAAAGTTTTTATTATTTGTTGTACAGTTTTTTATGAATAAAAGTAAAGGAAAAAATATTATGATGTAATAGCCAAAAAGAAAAGAAAATAAAATAAAAAGGATAACAGACCCCTAAAGCGCCATCATATAAATTGACAATGGTGCAAAATATGCGATGTTGTATTTGAATGGATGGCGTTTAAAGGGCCATGTTTTAGTGCCACATATATAAAATAAATTACCAGTGCCACGTGGAACTCTAGGACAAAAATGTTAGATTTTGTCAGATTTGTAATGATTATATTTAGATAAGTTTGATTAAGATATTTTAAAAAGTAATCAGCATGTAACTTTTACACATGTAGATATAACTTGACGCGAAGAAAGGAAAGGAAAACAGATAGGGAGGAAAGAAAGAGATAGAGAAAACGCGTAAAAGAAAAGAAAAAGAAGAAGAAAGAAACCGAAGAAAGGAAGCAAAACAATATGGAACTGGAGAGAAAAGAAAAAAAGAAATAAATAGGAAGAAGAAGGTAATATTATGAGTAAAATCTCATTCTTTTAATTTTGTTCTATGTGCAAAGCTGCTATTTTGAAATTATTTCTTTAAAAGTTGTAAATGTACCGTTACTGTGTCCAAATAATTTATTCTGAATTTTTTATATTCTTTTGATTTATATGTTATCTTTGAGTTTATAAATTTATTTATATTGGTTATGACAGTGATTTAGAATCAAGATTATAAAACTAAGAAATTCTTTTTGTATTAAATTAATATCAAGAGAATGTGTAAACAAAAGTTTTTGGTAGACAAGAATCTGTAAATTTTAATTATATGATTATGGCGTGACTGATTCACAAGGGATCATAATAATTATAACATAACGGACTTCTTATCATGATTTAAGCTCGGCTATATAGAACATTTAACATTATAAGACCCATATAAATTGGCCAGTTTCAATTAAATTTTGCACAATTTATTATATGTGAGTATTTTGTAATTATTTTATCCTTATAATTTACTTAAGAGAATGATATTTTTCATAAAGTGGTTGTATTCATTGTTGTTAAAATCTCGCTTTATCATTAAGATTTTACGTTTTTTTGATTTTTTTTATCAAAATAATTTTACTAATATTCCAAATGTTTTTATGTTTTTAAGATTTTTTTACATTACGATTTTACGTTTTACGATTTTTTAATCCCTTTCTGATTTTAATTAATATCTCGATTTTAACAACATTGGTTGTATTGGCTATAGTTCGCAAACCCTAATATTACTGAGATTTTTCTCATGTATTTTTATGTTTATGTTAACCTTTCCTGAAAATAAAGATGTTTAGTATGAGTATTTCTCAAGTGAGATGGAACATCAGGATTAGAGACATAAAGATGTTTAGTATGAGTATTTCTGAAGTGAGATGGAACATCAGATTAAAGACTTTGAAGAATGCATGGAGACCAGTTGAGTGATTGATGAAATAGAAATATTTCTTGTCAGTTTAGATATGATGTAATATAATTCTTTTTGAGATGTAATAATGAACTTAATTTAACAAAAATTATAAATATAATCCTTTTCAACCGTGATTATAGAACTATAAAATTATTAATATGAATATCAAATTAATTAAATTAATTCTTTATATAACATGAGAACTGTCATCAAACCTAAACCTAATAAACTCTGGTTAGGCATGCTAAGGAAATACAAATATAAAACCACTTAAACTTTTTGAAATGGTTATTTAGAATTTACCAAAAAAGAAGAAGAAAAGAAATGGTTATTTAGAATGATATTAATACGATTTCTCTCGGGCACATTTACTAAAGGAGAAAATTTTAAATTTTTATTTGTTCAATAATCTTAATTTTCAAAAAATATGGTTTTTATAATTTAAAATAATATTCATAAATTAAAAATTTAGAAAAATTCAATTTATCGGAAATTTTGAAAAAATGCCGTGTACCAAACGCTTCCCTTGAATAGTAATCAAAGGGAGGTGTCATAATCAAGTGCAGTACAGTCACCACTCAGATATTCTTTTTCTCTTTTTTTTTTTTGGAATGATTCTTAAACTCTGCTAAGCACGCTGCGTTTCTTTGTCTGTTTCTCATTTTGTCTCTCTCCTCCCAACCCAAATCCAAGGGTTAAAGTTGCAATTTTTCTGTTCCAATCAACACTTTGATTTAAATCCCAACAAAATAATATTAATAATCAACAAATTGCGCACACGATTCTTTACTTTCCTTCTAAACTCTCTCAAATCCCCACTGTCACATTCTCATAAATTCACCACCTTTTTTTGCTTTATTTTGCAGACTGCACCTTATTCTCCTTTTCCCATTTCCCATTTCCCATTTGGGATCCTCTCTCTCTCTCTGATCCTCTCTCAGTGTTCGTGGGTATTGAATCTGAGGTTGCTGTTTTTTGGAATTGAAAAGTGTAAAATTTTTCTGTGTGTTGTTGATTCGGTGGCAAGCTAGAAATGGAGAAGTACGAGCTAGTGAAGGATATAGGATCTGGGAATTTCGGTGTGGCTAGGCTCATGCGCCACAAAGAGACCAAGGAACTCGTTGCCATGAAATACATTGAAAGGGGTCACAAGGTTCTACTCTTTTCACACCTTCACCATATCATTTTTTTTTTATTTCAGATTATTGTGACTTTAAGCTAAATTATTAGAAAACACATGTTTATTTATGCGTGTTTTTTTATCATGTTATTTATTATTGTTATTATTTTGTCTCATGTGTTTTTGTGTGTCCATATCTTTGCATGTGGGCATATCTATATTTTTGTTTTTAAAATTGATGTTTTTTTCTAGATTGATGAGAATGTTGCAAGGGAAATCATTAACCATAGAAGTCTTCGCCATCCGAATATTATTCGGTTCAAGGAGGTCTGTGTATATCATTTTATTGTGGTTGATAGTAATTAGTAAAAGCTTGGCTTTTATCATGTTCGGGTTGTTTAATATGGGGTTTCAGTTTTGCAGTTGGTTTTGACTCCTACTCATCTTGGAATAGTTATGGAGTATGCAGCAGGTGGAGAGCTCTTTGAGCGAATTTGCAATGCTGGAAGATTCAGTGAAGATGAGGTATACTCTCTGTCTTTCTCTTTAAAATTTATAATTTTTAAACCCCCAAACCCGGTATAGCTAGTGTGGCAACTGAGACTGTTTGTTATCTTTACATAATTGCAAAATCTTTGAGGTTGTTTACTAGATTCGGTTGGGGGATTAGTCTATATCCTTCATCCGGTAGCGAAGCTCAATGCAACCGCTATTCCAATGAGGGGCAGTTTTACCCCGAGGGCAAGGTGACTCCTTGTTGCCCCCAATATATATATATATATATATATATATATAATTTTTAAATTTCAAATAAAATGAATTTAGAGCTTCATTTTATATTGTTCATAACCCATCTCTTCTGTAATTGTTTATGAGTAGATGTAGGACAACACCATCAGAGTGTTTGGCAAACATAAAATCTCGCAAACCTGTGTAGAAAATAAACTAGCATCTTATCCCAAAGAAATACAAGTAACTGAAGTAACAAATTTGAGCTATTAAATTTTGAGTTTCAGTTACCATTCCTTTATTAACTCCTCCTCCTCTTTCCTACTTGTTAAAGATGCTTATTCTTCTCACCCCTTTTCCTTCTTCATTCTTAGTAACCAAATCCCGGACGAGTCTATAATTTGTTTCTCATTCTTGTTGCATCCTCTAAATTTCCAGGCTCGGTATTTCTTCCAGCAGCTCATCTCAGGAGTTAGCTACTGTCATTCCATGGTAAATGAAATTAATATTCTGGGATTGGATTGTTTGTTTCAGTCTGTTGGTAATCTGTTTTTTATTTCCTCTTCTTTGGGGCCATTTTTCTATGTAATTTTTCCTTCCTTTTGCAGCAAATCTGCCATCGAGACCTGAAGCTAGAGAACACCTTATTGGATGGCAGCCCTGCCCCACGTCTCAAAATTTGTGATTTTGGTTATTCTAAGGTTCAATTACGGAGTGATATCAATACCAAATGCTTTAAATAGATTATGAAAGTCATATTTGATAATTTTTGATTCTGATATCCTTTTATTTTTCTAGTCATCTCTGCTTCATTCTAGGCCTAAGTCAACAGTGGGAACTCCAGCCTATATTGCACCAGAAGTTCTTTCCCGCAGGGAATATGATGGAAAGGTAATCTAGTTTCTATCATGGAATAAATGTGATGGAATGGTTCAACACACACACTGGGTCTTTTCTTACATAGAAGAAAGTAAGAAATAAATTGGATGATAATAATTTCTGTTGAGACAAGACCATCAAGCAATATAATTGTCCTTAATGATTTGCAGGTAATTATAGATGTACATTATGTTTGATGACTTAATATATCCACATTTAACTGTCAGAATAGTATGGAGAAATAATATGTATGGATTGGGTAGTTTGGAGTGCAAATTGCAAATGTTATTTTCTACAGCCCAGGTGCCTAATGGTGAATTCTTATAATTTTTAATGTCCTTAAAAAATTTAGCTATCCAAAGGAAAGAGTATTTATTTTCGTTATTTGTGTTGGTTCTGACTTTTTTACAAATCTCAGATAGGAAACATTAGAAGTACTTGGGATTAAATCTTGCATGATGAGTTTTCTGTGTGTATTATATGTCAATGATGTTCATTTTCTTAGTTCTTGTATTCTGTTTTATGTCGGTTCAGTTGGCAGATGTATGGTCATGTGGAGTGACTCTTTATGTAATGCTGGTGGGAGCATACCCATTTGAGGACCAAGAGGATCCCAAAAATTTCCGGAAAACCATCAATGTAATCCCCCAAATCTCAGTTATTAGATTTATGAAATATCTACTCTTTCTGACTTCACATTCTTATCCAGCGAATTATGGCTGTTCAATACAAGATCCCAGACTATGTTCACATATCTCAAGACTGTAGAAATCTGCTATCTCGCATTTTTGTGGCAAATCCAGCTAGGGTATGCACATGCTATGGTGCTTATTAGCATTTCAGAATTCTTATTTATCTAATTATTTTTTCAGGAGAGTTGTCAAAAAATTTAAAGCTATGGCATTTTAGGTGCATGATATCACTTGAAGTTACTTCATATCATAATCATAGTTACACGGTCTTTTTTGGGTCATTTGCTAAGTTTCAAACATGGATTAATAAATACCAGGCCCTAGTGAAATTATTGACTGTAATGTTGCTAAGCTACCCCCTGTTCTCCCATAATAAAGCGATATTTTGTGGTAAAATAAGTTGTCACTGTATATTGTGATTTACTGCAGAGAATCACCATTAAGGAAATCAAGTCCCACCCATGGTTTTTAAAGAACTTGCCTAGAGAATTGACAGAAGTGGCTCAAGCTGTCTACTACAGAAAAGAAAACCCTACCTTTTCTCTTCAGAGTATAGAAGACATCATGAATATTGTTGAGGAGGCCAAAGCTCAACCTCAAGCATCTAGGTCAATTGGAGGGTTTGGCTGGGGAGGGGTTGAAGAAGAAGATGAAATAAAAGAAGAAGCAGAGGCTGAGGGGGAAGAAGATGAGTACGAAAAGAGAGTCAAGGAGGCACAGGCTAGTGGAGAATTTCATGTCAGTTAAAAACTGCTGTAGATAGAGCAATAGATTCTTGGTTGTTAAGTTCAACTAAGGTGTGAGGGTTTTGCTCGTTTGTATAAAATTCAGTTATCTGCACAGGACATATAGTTGGATTATTGGCTGTACATTTTTTTAATATTGTCCATGGTTGTTATCTGTGACCAGATTATAAGTATCAAGTTGCCGTTTTGCTCTGTACCCCCCTTGTGTCCATCTCTCTCCCAGGCAGGGATTTAGAGACATAGTCTTTCCATATATGCTCTTTTTCTTGGTCAAAATGCAAGGTGTAGTGTGTCCTTCCTTATATTCCTTTTAATTTCATTCGGAGGTAAAGTTGTTCTTTCATGACTGAAAGGTCATGAGTTCGAATCCAGGAAACAGTCTCTTTGCAATTATGCAAGGGTAAGACTGCGTACAAGGATTACCTCCTCCCCACACTCGCTAGTCGGGTTTAACGGGGAGTGATTTTTTTATTTTTTTTAGGTTTCAGGCATCTTTTCTGTTGTGAAGTCTGATTTTATGAATATGCTTGCAATGATGTCTCTTTGGCTCAATATGTCTGGCAGCTTAAGGTTCGGGCAAAAATGTCCTAACCTAAGTATTAGGCCTGGCCGAAGCTTATTTCGGGCAACTTAAAACTGCAGACAGCAAAGTCTAGTTTAGCTCAACATAATCTTCTAGCCTAACAAACTGTTATGTTCACCAAATTTACAGCTAACCTTGAGGCATCTTACAGTCATTTGAACGTAAGTGATAAGCAGCAATAATCAATGGTGTTGGCACCAAATGTTATTTAATAAAACATTTTTTGCACTGAGCAAGAAATCCGGTAGAGCTCACAAAATCCCATTTGGGCTTGAGAGAGAAAGAAAGACTGAATGAGATAGGTTTGTAATGAAGGAATTGTGTGTAATGATTTAACTGTTTTGATATTCAGTTTACTTGTTTGTTTGGTTAATTTTCTCTTATTTCAGTTAACTTTCTAGTACACTATATTGACTAAAATAATATCCATTGTCTGACTAATTATTTTTATGTAAGGCTTTCCAACAAATTGTGCAAGCAAAATTCATTAGCAAAATAAAAATTACAATGGCTTTCCCTGCTATCATTCTTGCTATAATTCAAGCTGTAAATTAGCAGGTACGATATCCAACAAAGGCAAACAAATGAACCTCCAAATAGGTTTTGTTCTGCCCCAGTATTGATCATGGCATAAATGCCTTTTCTGGAATTTTGAATCTACAAATTTAGCATGGCGCATAAAGACTCTGCAGTTGTGTGTTTCCATTAAAGGTGAAAGCAACTTTTTAACTAATCGCTTAACTCTAAAAATAGCAAAATTGCTCTTACAATGCTGCATGTTCATTGTATCAACAATGCTGCTTCACTTGTTAGCGCGAGCAAGTTTCTTGTCTCAGTCAAAATGCATTCTCTATCAAATAGAGCAGAAACAACAGCAATCCCTTTCAGATTTGGTACACCAAGTTCCATGACAGCACGTGCATTTGACAAACCAATGCCACCAATTGCAACCACAGGTAGTTTACAGGCCTGGCATACCTCCCTTAACCCGTCTAAACCTATAGTGCGATTATTAGCCTTTGTATTAGTGGGATATACACCACCACAACCAATGTAATCAGCACCATCAATCCATGCTTGTTGGGCTTGCTCTGGCGTCTTGCATGATACACCGATTATCTTTTCAGGACCAAGGAGACTTCTAGCAAGACGTGCAGGCATGTCAGACTGACCAACATGAACACCATCAGCATCACAAGCAAGCGCCACATCTATACGATCATTTATAAGTAGCGGTACTCCATACGAACGACATATTTTTAGGCATACTTTGGCAGCATCAATAAAGTCCCGCGTCTCTGCATCCTTTTCCCTGAAAAAGCAGACACGTAATTCAGGCTAAAATGATTTATATCCATTCTAAAGTCCCTAAAACATTTTGGAATAATTATGGAAACAGTTGTATTTCACTTTTTTTGTTTTGAAAGTTAAAAATCAAAACAGAAAACAAAAATAACTCAGACATATTCTCTAAATTTGATTCTAAAAACAAAAAAACAGTTACAGTTTTTAAAACTTTTTTTTTACAAATCAGGCTTACCAAACGACTTTTTTTGTTTTTTTATTCTGAAAATTAGAAAACTATTTTTAAAAATAGGAATCAAACAGAGCCTAATATCCATTCTAAAGTCCCTAACAGGAATACTGGTAAATAAAACATGCACTTATCAGATTCTTCAACTAAAGTGACACAGCAAACATTTCTTAATTCAAGAATATTAGTAAACCACAAACATGAATTCGGATCTAGCAATCATTGATCTGAGAATTCACTTTATAAATTGGTAAATAAGACACAGCAGGAGCTGCTGTACAAGCTGAATACTTTCCTTTAGAAGATAGCCTAATGTCACTTTAATCATGAGACTTTTTTCATGGGAGAGACAAGATTAGATAGCCAGCCAGAGACAGTTGTTGAGTAATAGGTTAAGATGGGTTGAGAGATAAGACCAAAGCAGTGGAAGAAACAGATTTTGGTGATGATAAAATTAGGTGAATGAGATTACAATATATTTTGATATCCTGGTTGATTTCAAACAGTTGAAGACAGTCCCACATGTATGCAGTAATGCAGATAAAATAAAACTTAAACTGGTTTCCTCAGTAACAAACATGTAGGATATAGCATATACCTTATGCAGATTTTTTTTACTCCCTGTATTTAATGGTAAATAAAAGAGATAAAGAACAAAAGTAAGCATCAAATTCAAGAAAATACAAATCTAGACACAATAATAGAAAAGGATTCCTGGTGTTGTATTGTTTTTTAAAGTTCAACTACTCAAGCCTGGAATTAATCATCTGACTCTGGACTGTGTACTTAATATTTTTTTTACTTTTTATTTTGAGTGGGGGATGGGATGAAAGAGAAGGAAATGTATGGAAATAAAAATCACAAATCCAAGAAAGAGAAGGAAATGCATGGAAATAAGAATCACAAATCCAAGAAAAGGATTGGGAAAATTTTTAAAAACTAAATATTAATTCCCAGATCTTTAGGATAGTCAGCTTGGCATATTAAACCATAAAAAATTATAACTGCTATCAAATAGCGATGGAGAGAAACACAGATATTATGTATCACAACTAAGAAAATACAAAAATAAGCAAAGCAAAGCTAAAGAAACAAACCTTAATTGAACAATGGTAGCACCTCCTTCTACAGCAGCCTTAACAGCTTCAGCAATAGAACGGCCCCACTTCCTATTCATGGCTGAATCCGTTACAGCATATAGCAATAAGTCATTTGGATTGAATATATCCTGTCTATAAGAACTCTGATTGATATTCTTAAGTGCCAAAAAATGGTCAAAAGGGCCTTGGGCTCCATTTCCTATGACCAAGTCTCTGCTGTAACCCAAGGCAGCCTCAACGAAACGTTTAGCTACCTGCCAGGATTCATATATGTAAAAATATTAGAATGATAGCATATTCCAAACTTTCTTTCTCTTTTATTTTGATTTCCTACTTCTCTATTTTATTTATAAAGCACAAAAAATAAAAAAATAAAAAAACAGAGAAGGGGTAATTCATGTGTATTGCCAAATGAGGTCCATCAATATTAATGCGGATTGAGATAACTGAACAAACCTTAATTGCTGCAAGCATTGATGAACCTTTTGCCAGCTCTGCTGCTATACATGATGCCAAAGTACAACCAGTGCCATGAGTGTTGCGAGTATTTACACGCGATGAACACAGCTCGTAGAATTTCTCACCTACAAAACTCAAGACCTAGATATGGAGCTCATTTTTAACATAGTTTTGGACAGCAAAAAGTACACGAAAAAAGTTGTTGGGTCTCAGATTTATTTATTTATTTTATTTTTTTGCGATTGTGTGTCTAGAATCAAGACTTGTATCTTACCATCAAAGAATACATCAATAGCATCTGATGAATTAGGGAGGTCACCACCTTTGACAAGTACATTCCTGTAATGAAAATTAATCATCTGTAAAAGCAGACTACTCTTAAGTTGAAGTTTTTTTTAGATTTACTTTTTTGACCTCAGTCCATGAAGCAAAACACTCTTACATATACAAAACCATCAGAATTTTCTGCTAATACAAAGCAAGAGATGGAATTATTTGGTATCATTACTATTGAATAATGAGAAAATGAGAGACATATGATGAATCCATGTCTCAATTACACAGTAAAGGCTTTATTAAATAACAGAATATAATAATTATATAATAATAATTTACCTATGCGGGACTTCATCCCTTATAGTATATTACTCTAAAAAAGGGCCGACCTAGTTCAAATACCCACTTCGTGAGTGTTTGGGGAGAGGCTGTTTCTTTAGGCAGTCGAACCCATGACCTATGCGGGACTTCATCCCTTATAGTATATTACTCTATTTACAACAATTAAATTAGGGAAACAATTCAACAATCTATTTTGTGCAGTTTTTTTCTATTTACAACAATTAATTTAGGGAAACAATTCAACAATCTATTTTGTGCAGTTTAATATAAACAGTGCTATCATAAATATGGAATGTATTCTTAGCTCCAAAAGTACTGCTTAGGCCCTCAGGGCCAAAGTCAAATTCAATTAAACAATCACTTTACTTCTCACAGAGTATCAAACTTCATCAATTCAAGTGCTATATATGAGATATGTATAAAATGCAGTGCGTTCTTTTGGAAAGATTTTACTAAAAGGTTTGCAAGTCCGTGTTCTGGATACTGGTACCAGCCATTTAGATATAAACAGTATAAAGTGTATAGTTACTTGGGAAAGTCTGAAGAAAAACAAATAAAAAAAACAAATGTAATGCAATGCTATGCTACTATAATATAAGCAAAAAAATTCACAGGTAAACATGTCATGCATCGTTAGAAGTTGTCAACTTGAGCTGAAAGTGTATACCATACATACAATTTCACCTATGTTGTTCTGAGCTTAGAAGTTTGTTTCACTATATAGTTCTAAGCATATATGCAAAAGTAATTTCCTAAAAGTATTTGTTTGGAACCAAAAAGTTCAAATATATTAAACAGCAACGAACCTAGGACCCAAATATAATGTATCAATTTTGCAGCAGTGCTCATATCAGAAATAGATTTTAGTGGCATGTCACCAAGTAAAAGCGATGCCTCTTTTATATTTGGAGTTACAATGTCGGCCATGGGAAGCAGCTCCTCCCTGCATTCAGAAATCAATAAAATAGCAGAATCAATTTCTAACAGTTTTATTAATAAACGTGAAGTAATTTTAGAAGCAGTATTTGTATCCAATATCCATCTATCTAGTGTTGTACAAAATAAGGATGAAAATAAAATTGAATTTTAAAAAATCGTGGTTTTCTGCCAAAAACTATAAAAACCAATAGACAAAAAACCCATAAAAAATTATACAAAATAGATTATGCAGAATGATTTAGAGTTTATGGATTTGATGATAATTATGATATTGGTATCTTTTCATATTTTAAGGGGTTTTATCTTTAGGAAATTTATATTTTATTAAAATTATGTATCTAATTAGCATTGATTTAGAATTTTTATTATATTTGGGTTATAAATACCTTGTAGGTGCCTTATGTAATTCAGACTTTAGCATGATTAATTATTAATATTTCGTTTCCTTCAGAGAGTATTTGAAACTTGAGAGAAGATAACTCAACCTAAGAGGATCACTCTAGGTTTGTTTATCAAGGGAGTACCCTACCAAGAGGATTACTCTTGGTTACTGTTTGTTTGTCAGGAGAATACCCTGCCAAGACGAGTACTCTTGGTTTATCAATCAGGGGAGAACCCTGCCAAGAGAAGTACTCTTGGATTGTCCTGCATCAAAAAAATTAAGCACAGGCCAAAACATCATAGGGTTTCAAATGGTGAAGAGTATATGAATTTGTTGTGAAGACCAAAGAGTATGGAAAATACTTTCATGTTGTACAGATGCAGCATAGTTCAGGTTCAAAAACACATACCGAAATCCAGCAAGAACAGAAGGACCAGCAAGTACATCTCTACTGGTAGATATCATGACAGGATCAACCACAAGAGCTGATTTCAGCAAAAATGAAGTAATTACAGAAGTCCATCCAATTGCAATTAAACAAATATGTTAAAAAAATTTGTACAAGTGAATACCTTTGACAGGAAATTTTCTAAGGCTCTGACAAAGGACCTTCACTGCACTAAGAGAGGGTAGCATGCCGGTTTTGACCTAGGGACATGGCATAATTAGTTCAGATGGAAAAAATATTAGCAACCGCTGTTAACCAATATATCAAGGTGTATCAAAAAAAGGAGAACAGATAGAAAGCAATCATTATAATGAGTATCATGCTCAAGAGAACTAAGTAGATCCTATTCCAAAATAGCTAACCAAAAGGAGTACTCATGGCATATAAATATCATATTAATATCCGGCCCTTCATATCAGGGTGTATCAAGGACAACAAAAAGAAAGCAATCGTTATAATGATACATGAGTATCATGCTCAAGAGATCTCAGTAGATCCTATTCCAAAATAGCTAAATCCAGGGTCCCCGCCTCCCCTCCCTCCAAAAGGAGTACTCATGGCATATAAATATCATATTAATATCTAGTATTTGTGTTTTGCAGATACATTACAACACATGACACTTCAAATGTCAAGTGGAATGCCATACATGTCTTATTCTTTCACAGGATGTGGTATTCAAACCAGGTCACAGTTCCTTGGACATTTCACCCAAACGATGAAAATGGGACTAGGCATAGGCAAAACAACTATTTTGAATATAAGAAGCAAGTTTTGCAGGAAACATTAGGCAACACATGAACTTGCTTGCTTGAACACACCAACATGCTCAATAGGTCTCTAGATTTAGCTTCCTATTAATGTTGAGATGGTTTTCAATATGCAAAGACAGAAGGTCTACCGCTTTAGCCTCTCTGAAGGTTTCATGTCAAGTAACATGAGCTATCTTAAAGAGTTTTATTGAATCATAAAGGTTACAACTAGGAAAATACTTGAAAGTAATAGCTGTAGCACTCACTATTTTGACTTACCACATCAACATGCATATCAGAGAGCACAGACTTCAACTGCTCTGCCAAAAAATCCTCAGGCACCATTTCAACTCCCTAGTAATTGCCACAGATTTGAGAAAAGGGACAATAATAAAAAAAAAGCAACATAAATTTCAATTATGTGTTGGAATTAGGGTTTGAATTGACTATCCATGAAATTAACAGTTGGCTACAATTCATTGTATGGAAATTTCTTTGAATTAACAAAACTCGACACTCAGCTTAGACAGTAAAAAATAAGCCAACTCAACACTTATTCTAATTTATGCATATTATGTTAGAAAATGTGTGAAATCAAATTCTTGATTTTCTATGAGCTTAGCGTGTGTCATTCAAAAGGACATAAGTTGTGTCCTTTGAGCGGCTTAGAGAAAGTATGACCGGTCATATTGTATATAATTCGGAAAAGTTTTTTTTTTTTTTTTCAGTTCACAATTTGTTTTTTTTTTTTTTTCAGTTCACAATTTGACTGAGTAGAGAGAAAAAAAAAATAGCTTTTAAGATTTATAGGGACATTTAAGATTTATAGTGATAGGTCATACTTTGTGTAAATAAGAGCAATATAATCTTTTTTTTCCTTTTTCTATATTTGTTTACGGGTTTTAAGATAGTTATCTCATGTCATATAGACAAATTAATGTGCTCCACCACTTGAAAAAATAATAGAAAAGAAAAGAAAAAATGTGTCGAAGATAAAACTTATGTCAGATGTCATGTGACATAACAACAGTTTTTTCGTTTTTTTAAGGGTTTAACTTTTCTTATGTTATAGGATTGTAGGAGAGAAAGAAAGTAGATAGAAGTTGAATGTGGGTCCTATAATTTATATTTAAAAAGAAAAAAAAATTAATTGGCACGGAAAACGAATTTATGTAGGAAAATGATGTTGTGTCATGTAGCATGAAAGTATCATTTCCCTTTTTTTTTTTAAACATATCTCAGGAACAAACACAGAGAATAAAAAAATGAATATAAAGAGTGAACCTGAACTCCAACAGTGTTCTGTGCAGTAACAGCAGTTATGACGGTAGAACAATAGACCCGGCGAGCAGCACAAGCTTTAAGATCAGCTTGGATTCCAGCACCAGCACCAGAATCAGAGCCGGCAACAGTGAGCACATGTGGAATTTTGTTGTCAGAACCGTGCAGCATGCTTGTTGTTGAACCTCCTCTATCTGCTTGCATTTCCATCTTCACAAAACCCTGCCTTTTATTCTTCTTTTGATTAGTACCCCTCACATGTTTAAACACTACTGGGGCAACCTGGTGTAACAGCCAGAGACACAAAAATGGTCAAAAAAAACAAGACCCAGTGCACGCGGAAAATGTGAGAAAGGGGAAACATAAAACAATTACGTGTTTTACTACGGAAAAAAGAAAAAAGAAAAAAGTCAGAGAGGTTACATTATTAAGAGTACCTCACCTGAGCACGACAATCGAAGTGGCAACAGAGGAGCATAGCGAGTTCAGGGTCAGAGAAACATCATAAGCTATGTTTTTTTAATTTTTTTGTTTTGTTCTTTTGACTGGGCCAACTTTTATTTGATCCATCCAACTCAACCGAACCCAACTAACATAATGGCCCAAATACTAAGAGAATGATAGGATAAGTACATTACATTATTTATTCTAAAAATACAAATGATTCATATGAAAATAAGTAGGGTTGCTAAATGAACCAAGGGTCTTTGGTTCGGCTTGTGAAGGTATGAATTTATATGTCTAAAATTATTTATTAGAATCAGGCTTGGACTTGTATAAAAACTCGTTTAATAAAAATGTCTCAGACTCCAATTTAAAAGCCCGGCTTTAAAGCCTCTCAGGCTAGCCTAGTATATTTAATTTTTTATATATATTTTATACTACTTGTAATAACCCTCTTTCCCTCCTCAATCCATTTTATTAGTTAAACAGACTTTTTGAATGATTTTATTTTATATTATGCTATATGGATTGAATTATGAATATTTATGAGATTACTAGTTCTCGGGGGTAAATGGGTCAGGCTAGCCCAGCCCTGCCTACATTGAGCCTGGCCTATCCCGACCTTTCAGATAATGTAGAATATGCTTAGGCTTATAAGAAAGTTTTTTTAACAAATAAGCCATAGGCCAATTTTGTCAGGAATGACTTAAAGCCTTGTAGGCTGGCCTATTTAATTTATTAAAATAAAATTAAATAATAATATTTTTTTATTTTTTTTGGTAAATACATGGGGCATTGCCCCACGAAACAGACAAAACGAAACAAAAGAAAACAAACAATAACAGGAAAAAGCAAGACGGAAAGAAAATTAAAAACCATCGACTCAGAAGAAACAAACTCAACATCTTGCAGCTGGAGTGATGACTCCCGGATCCAGCATATCAGCAGTAAGAAGATTAAGTAGCTCACTGTGAGGGGATGTAATAGTGGATAAACCAAAAGGATCATCCATTGCTTTCTTCGCTAGCCAGTCCGCACAATTATTACAGGTCCTAGAAATATGCTTCAACAAGACAGACCAATCCTTATTGAGAGCAGCTCGAATCTTAGTTACCAGATGTAGCTTTCGAGTGTCATTACCAGTCATGGTAAGAAGGCCAATGGCTTGAGCAGAATCTGATTCAAGAATAATTTTCTTCCAACCAGATTTCCAAACAAACTCCAACCCATGTAAAATAGCCCAGAGTTCAGCTTGCAAAGGGGAGCGGGAACCAATAAAGACAGAGAAACCAGAAACCCAATTCCCCTCCCAGTCTCTCAATAATCCCCCACATGCAGCTCTCTCATTAGAAACTGCACCATCAACATTTAATTTTAAAGAACCTTGAGTTGGAGCAATCCAGGCAGAGGAGGATCTGATGGGGGTATATAGGATCAACTTTTGTTAGCAATTTTCTGTTACAACACCTTAACTCTCCAATTGATTCAGCAATACAAGGAGAAGGGTCTTCAGGTCTCTTTACAAAGCCTTCATGAAGCTCTTTATTTCTCCAATACCATAAGAAATTACAAACGGTAAAGAAAAAGTCCCTCCAGTCCTTGGCATGGGTATTCTTTATATTCAAATTGAGGATAATCCACTCTTTGGAACAGCTTGAAGTGAAAAAACCAGGAGGAAGAGGATGCAACAAAGGTATTAGCCAGACCTTTTTAGCTTTATTACAGTCTCTAAAAGCATGGAGCAGGGTCTCCGCTAGGTCAGGACAAGAGGGGCAGCTATTAGAGGAATCACTCTATTTGCTGATATAGTCTTTAGTTAGCATCCTACCATGGAGCATTTTCCACAAAAGAAGCTTAACTCTCTCTTTCCCTTTCCAACTCCATATCCGGTCCCAGCAGCTATCACTAGAGAGGGAGTTAGGACAGGTCAGATTTCTATAAGCCGATTTAACTATAGACTGACCTGGAAGCAAATTTCTCCAGCTAACACAATCCTCTCCTGCTTCCCCGTCAGGATGAGGAATAGCCATAATCTGGTTTACTACACTTTCATTAAAATGGTTAAAGAGAAAGTGCGTATTCCATCCCTCTCCTGAAGAGAAAGTATTATGGTTTATTTTGAGATCAACAGTCTCAGCTGAAGGAGGAATAATTGCTAACGAAATTAAGCTAGTGTTAAGCTAATATTTATTTTATGTGGCAAAGTACCAATACCAACCCTAATTTTTATGTGCACCGTTGCTTCTCACTCTCGGCTTCGTCTGGGGTATTATGTTGACTTTTTCTTGTTTGTCATTCTTTTCTTATGAGAAGTACTAGTGCATGTATGAAATGAAATTTTCTTTACTCTATACAATTATTTTCTTTGCTTAATATCTACAGTGGGAGGCCTGTAGGCCATGTCAGACTTTCTTATTTTTAAAAATAGGTCGGGCTTAGCCAACAAATAAATCCTTTAATAGGTCAGATAGACTGTATTTTTTTTTACGTTGGCTTGGGCCAAGAAGACCAAAGCTCAGCCTAACTCAGCCCATTTACACCCACACAGTAGTGCTGTTGATTGTATATTTTGTTTGGATAAATTTTTGTTGTCTTAATTTTTTTAAACAGGCTAAACCAGACTTTTATTTGTTGCAAATGAGTCACGCTACAAGCCGATAGTTATATGCAAACTAATACATTTAAACACAAACTTAATATTTTAAGAACAAAGCTCGGCTCGTCTCGGCGCCCGTTAACACCCAAAAATAAGTAATCAAATCAAACCAATACATGCACAATATTATAAAGAAACTCTTAATACCGCCGAGCTAACCACCCAAAAAAAAAAAAAAAAAAAAAAACTCTTAATACCAAAAACAAAATAACAATAATAAACATTTGAAAAACATAGAGGAACAAGAATAAATTATTTTTTGCGCTTTTAAGACAAGACATGAAATGAAAAATCCCGCCAATACGGTAGATTTTGAAGAGCGCCCTTTCTTTCTCCGTCGTTGACGACACAAGCTACCGCGGCACTCGCAGATGCAGTTCCTCTCTTCTCTTCCCTTCTCTTCCCATTCATAGAGTTAGGTTATTATATTTTCTATCTCTATCTCGATATCGCCGCATTTCTTTCCCAATCACTTTTTATTTTTTTGGTCGTTTCCGTTTTCTAGGGTTTTCATTTCAAATTTTATAGTTTTGATTTTGTGTTCTAATGTGCAGGGAGGGAGGGCAACGCATGATACGAACCGAATGTGTTGCTTGATTACTACTGAAATGAGACAAGGGTAATGCTTATTCGCTTTTTTTTTTTGTTTTTTTTTCCGTCTCTGTGATTCATTATTTAATAATTAAAATTATTAATAAGGTTTGAAATGTTCACAGTGGAGCCAATTCAGCCGCGGCTCATAAATGCGAGGATAAAATTCCAAAGCTCAATTGGGTGAATCATGCCAATGCTCATGATAATTTCTCATGCCAAGCCAAATTTTTGAGCTCCAATTTTCTGTTCTCTCTTCCAACACAGAAACCTTCCTATGAAGAACCAATCGCTGGGAGGTATGCCTTTTACTGCAATGATCTCTTCCTCTTTATTTTGGTACAAGTGCAACCTGATGCAGTTTTTAGTCTTTCTGGTATGGCTTGTTAGTTGAGAGTTTCTCGTTAAATGCCCTTAGACAATTGGGGGATTTAGGCTTTTGCATATAATAATTAGGCATAGAAGTTTTGTTATTTTTATAAGGGAAAAATGTTTGCCCTTTTAGAGGACATTTAAACTAAAATGACTATTTTTTATTTAATTAACATCAACATCAACATCACCTTTATCCCAAATTAATTGGGGTCGGTGGTAGATGAACCCACATGAAAGATATAAAATTGTTGAAAAAAATAAAATAAAAATAAAAATAATAATAAATATATATATATATATATATATAAATAAATAAAATTGAAAAAGAAAGGGACAAGAAGAAGTGGGGGAAATGAAGGGAAAAGGACTAAAAAGGGACCATCTGGAACATAGGAATAACCACGGGTCTAACCCTCCACCGTACTTATAGTTTTTCTCCATTCCGTTCTAAGACATACCGTCCGCCAATCTATATCCCACTCCATTAAATCTTGTTTTACTACCTTCCCCCAAGTAAGTTTCGGCCGACCTCTGCCTCTTTTTGTGTTGAGCTCTTGGTAACAAACTCCTGTTCTTACAGGAGCATCCAGGGGCCTTCTCATCACGTGCCCAAACCACCTCAATCTATGTTCTCTCATCTTCTCGGCAACCGGTACTACTCCGACCTTTCGTCGAATATCTTCATTTCTTATCTTATCCATCTTTGTGTAACCACACATCCTCATCTCTGCTACTCCCATCTTATGCTCATGTTGCCTATGTGCTGGCCAGCATTCCGCTCCATATAGCATTGCCGGTCTTACTGCCGTTTTATAAAATTTTCCTTTTAACTTAAGGGGGATTTTGCGGTCACACAAAAACCCAGATACATTGTGCCATTTCATCCACCCTGCTCTGATTCTATGATTAACATCCTCATCAATCTCTCCACCTTTTTGTAAAATGAAGCCCAAGTATTTAAAAGCATCTTTTTTGGGTACCTCTTGACCAATTAAATGCACGGGCTCTTGGTCCCCATCTTGTACCAGAGAAAACTCACACTTCAAATACTCAGTCTTGCTTCGACTTAATGTGAATCCTTTGGATTCCAAAGTGCTTCTCCACAATTCAAGTTTTCTATTAACACCCTCCTTGCTCTCATCAATAAGCACAATATCGTCTGCAAAAAGCATACACCATGGCACTTCCTCTTGAATATCTTTTGTTAGTTCATCCATAACTAAGGCAAAAAGATAAGGACTTAGAGCCGACCCTTGGTGTACACCAACCTTGATAGGAAAATAACTTGATGTTCCGTTACAAGTTTTTACACATGTAGTAGCCCCATCATACATATCCTGGATTGCCTTTACATACTTTGATGGAACCTTTTTCTTCTCCAGAACCCACCATAAAACTTTCCTTGGAACCCTATCGTATGCTTTCTCAAGGTCTATGAACACCATATGCAAGTCCTTCTTCTTTTCTCGGTATCTTTCCATAAGTTGTCGCATCAAGAAAATGGCTTCCATGGTACATCTTCCTGGCATAAATCCAAATTGATTTACAAAAACCTTGGTATCTCTCCTCAAGCGATGTTCAATAACCCTCTCCCACAACTTCATAGTATGGCTCATTAGCTTAATGCCTCTATAGTTTGAACAATTCTGTATATCTCCCTTATTTTTGTAGATAGGCACAATCATACTTTTCCTCCAAGCATCAGGCATCTTATTTGTCAGGAGAATCTTATTGAAAAGATTGGTCAATCCATTTTATTGCCACATCCCCTAGGCCTCTCCACACTTCAATAGGGACACCATCAAGCCCCAAGGCTTTATTAATCTTCATCCTTTTTAAAGCCTCCTTAACTTCATGTGTATTAATTCTGCGTACAAATCTTCTATTCATATCATCATACGCGTCCTCCAAGTCCACCTCGCTTGTATCTCCATCCCCATTAAACAGCTTGTTAAAGTAGTTAAACCATCTTTCATTTACATCTTCATCTCTCATCAGAAGTTTTTGATTTTCATCCTTAATGCATTTAACTTGGGTGAGGTCTTTACTTTTCTTATCCCTTATCTTTGCAAGTTTATAAATACCTCTTTCACCATCCTTGCTCCCAAGATTTTTATACAACTCGTTGAAAACCTTGCCCCTAGCTTCTCGCACTGTTTTCTTTGCATTTTTTCTCGCCAATCTAAACTTTTGCAAGTTCTCTTCACCGGGACTTTTATGCAAAGATCTAAAGCACTCCTTCTTATGTTTAATTGCCTCTTGCACCTCTCCATTCCACCACCATGTTTCCTTTGTATGAAATCCATTTCCTTTACTTTCTCCCAACACCCTCCTTCCCAAATTTTGAATACACTTAGCCATCTCATTCCATATTGCATTTACTTCCCCATCAAACTCCCAAGGTCCATCGTGCAACATTCTTTCATTGAACTCTCTCTCTTTTCCCTCCTTAAGCTTCCACCATCTTATCCTTGGGTTCTGAGCCCTCTTCTTCATTGTAAATACTTTGTTGAACCGAACATCCAAGACTACCAGCTTATGTTGCGTAGCGACACACTCTCCAGGGTAGACCTTACAGTCGACACAAGAAGTTCTATCTTCTCTTCTAGCCAGAAAGAAATCAATCTGACTACGATTTTGGCCACTATGATAAGTGATTAGGTGTGACTCCCTTTTTTGAAAAAAGGTGTTCATTAACATCAAATCGTAGGCTAGTGCAACATTCAAGATATCTTCTCCGGTCTCGTTTCTCGTCCCATAACCAAAACCTCCATGGATTCTATCAAAACCTCCATTGCTTTTACCAATATGACCATTTAGATCTCCTCCTAAGAAAATCTTCTCCTCTCGAGGTATTCCCCTCAAAACCTCCTCCAAGTTTTCCCAAAATTGGCTTTTGTCAGTTGGTTGCAATCCAACTTGGGGTGCATACACACAGGATATTCAGGATTAAATCACCCACAACAACCTTAACCAAAATAATCCTGTTGCCTTTCCTTTTGACGTCCACAACTTTATCTCTGAAACTTTTATCGATCATAATTCCACTTTCTCCTACCATGATTTCTATTGTGTAACTCTTTCTCTCACCACAAAACACTGTAGTTTTGACTAAAATGACAGAATTCTATAAAGGACAAACACTAATCCCTTTATGTACATATACAGTTCTGGTTGAGGGAAAACAATTTCATTCGTGATTGCTGCACAAGCATTTGTGTCTGTCTAACATGGTACATGGTGGTTTAAACCTACTTTAGTTCCAAGTTATCATCTTGTATTATGGTGTTTTTTGCCCAGTTTTTGGTTGTCAGTGCAGAAATAATTTCTTGAGGGATTTCCTGTTTCTTCTGTCAACTGTGACCATCCTATTACTGTGGAATTTAGTATACTAGATTGATATCTGACTTTTACTGCAATTTCAACTTGCTTTCTAACACATTAACTCTGTCAGGTTTGTAGTCCGACAAAATCAAAATATTCAAAGTTCACAAAGAGTGCAAGTTGAGAAGGTATAATTGTATCAATGCTACGTGAACATGAAATTTTAATCAGGTTTTATTACTTTGTTCCCTTGGGTTAACATTTTTGCATTTTATTGGAGTTTTACCCAGCCTTGTTATTGGTAAACATGTTTTCTTTGAAATCAGTATCTTTTTCTCTGATAATTTGCAGGAATAAGTATAATTTTCCCTCTCTTTATCAAGGTTTTGTCCCTTATAATCATATTACTCCAGCTGAACTTGGCATTTATCTGACAGGCTTGGGTTGCTCTGTCAAGTCTACGGAGTTCTAGCAGGAACTATGTCCAACCTGGAAAAACTGTTAAAGTTACTCCTCAGATTCATGAAGATAAGAGAATAACTTCCTTCCAAGGAAGCAATGAGAACAGCAACCTTAGGTGTCCTAATGTCACCACAACTCCAACTGTCATTAATCATAGTTCTCGGGTGTTGGATATTTCAGTGAACAATCATGTCAAGTTCACATGCCAAATCAATGAGCCTACAAAATGCATGACAGATAATATTAATGATGATGATGATGACATACTTGAGGTAATTTAGTACGCAAATTATTTGTATGAAATTCCCTAAGGTTGCTGTTCTCATTGCTTCCTTGGAAGGAAGTTATTCTCTTATCTTCAGATTCATGAAGATAAGAGAATAACTTCCTTCCAAGGAAGCAATGAGAACAGCAACCTTAGGTGATGAATTAAAACTGTCATTAATTTGCATGCAACCTTAGGTGATAAACACATTGAAGGGTTTACTGAAGTTATTAGTTTCGTTGATGGGGAATTTTATTTAAGTTAATTTAACTTTTACTACTTTGCTGAGGAATTACCTTGAGTTGTCCACGTAGAAGATAACAGGGTTTGCCCAAGTTTTTTGTAGAGTGTAAATTGGTGAGGAGGTTTGAGTCTTTTTACAATTTTATTCATTTTGTAATTCTGTTGTTTTATTCATTCTTGTTCATGTCACTGTTCTGTTTTTTCTTTTTTTTCTCAAAATCCGTTACTTAAGTTTATCTTAACTGTTCATGTCCATATAGATGCTCATTTCTTTCTTTGTTTATGTCCTGTTTTGAATCTGTCTTTTAGAATATTGATGTTGACCAAATTGTGGAGAAATATCAGTCAACTTGCACTCCCCAACCATCCGGTTCCAAGCTTCCTCCTATTACACCAACTGCTGATAAAGATAATTTTGCTAGACAGGGAGATAGTTTTTTGCCACCAGAGCTCTGCTTAGATTGCATCCATGGTTACAAGGTATTGATCAGACATATTTTGTTCTTTAATGAGTTGCCAATGTTCATTTGTTAGATTGATATGCCTAATCCTGAAACTGGATGCAGTTAGGGCTATGCCCTGAAGCAGCAAGTCATTTGCAGGAATTGAAGGATGGTCTAATTGCTATCTCCAATGAACTGCTTGACAATGTTGACAACCTCAGCTCTACGCAGATAGCAAAGCTTCGCCAAGATAGGTGGCCTTTACCTTGGAATTGATTCCCATTTTTGGCATTTTCATTTTCAATACATACGCATACAATAAAAGGAAAAGGCTCAAAGGCTTCATCTTTGTTACTTTTTTTTCCTACTATATAATTATGCTGCATCATTATACTTGAAAAAAATTGCTGCAGCATATTCCTTTTAAACTGAATGACATCTGGGTTGAAAACAAAATCTGTTGCTAATGCTAGGTCACAGTTGAATAAGCAAATTCAGCAGCTTGAAAAATATATTAATTCCAGTAATCTTGATGAGGAAAGACAAAAGTCACATTTTTCTGCCTCCACAGCACAACCAACATCTTTTGTGTATGAAACACCTCCGCAAACTATGCTCAGTAGTGGACCAAAGAGATATGATGCCCAGGCTTGTATGGGTAATGGGACATTTGGGTCATCGTTGCAGTCTCTTTCCTTATTTTCTGTAGATAAGTATGGCATGTCATCAGGTCCAGTGGAGAGGGAAGCATTCATCCCGAAGATTATTGAAGTTAATTACATTGAAGGTTCTGGAGACAAACGCTGGAGCAGCCAGGATTTTCCTTGGACAAAAATGTTAGAGGTGTTTAACTGAATTATTGTTGGTTTCCAGTGAATGTAACACATCATATTTATAGTTTTTTCTTTTCTAACTTTTAGGTTAATAATAAAAAAGTTTTTGGAAATCATTCTTTTCGCCCTAATCAAAGAGAGGTCATTAATGCCACAATGAGTGGATGTGATGTTTTTGTTTTGATGCCCACCGGTGGAGGAAAGAGTCTGACCTATCAGGTAATATGATTTTTCAAGATATCTTTTTGAGTTATGGCCTTTTTCCTTTCTGATTTACAAGTAGACTATAGATACCTTTTAACTGATTTTAATGATGGATTTGTCTTCATTATTAACCTTAAATACTGATAATTGGTTTTTAGGAATGCTTGGTATTATGAGTTATGATGTAGTGTCTTTGTTACAATGTTGATATTGTATTGCAATCCGATGCACCTAGTGGCTCATGCTAGACATTCTATGCAAGACAAATTTCCTTTACATTTCTATAAATCTGCTTCTAGATTTTACTGTGATCTTACAACTTTGGACTGTCTTGTGTTTCAGCTACCAGCTCTTATTTGTCCTGGTATAACATTAGTAATTTCTCCCCTTGTGTCCCTCATTCAAGATCAAATAATGCACCTAATGCAGGTTTTGCTATTTTTTTAACTGATATGCTTTGATTTTGTTGAGTGCCTGTCTAATAGATATATGCTTACATGCTCCTTTTGGCTTGCCATATAGGCAAATATACCTGCTGCTTACTTAAGTGCCAATATGGAATGGGCTGAACAGCAAGAGATCCTTAGAGAACTTAATTCTGATTATTCTAAATACAAGTTGTTATATGTGACACCCGAAAAGGTTGCCAGGTAAATGTCACCACTGATAGCTGTTCTTATCTTCTAAACATTTTTTTTCTTGAGATACTCATTTTTTGACTTAAAAATCATATTTTTATTTCCATAATGCCATTTTTTATTTTGACCGCAGAAGTGATACTCTTTTGCGACACTTGGAGAGTTTACATGTTCGTGAGTTGCTTGCAAGGATTGTAATTGATGAGGCTCACTGTGTGAGCCAATGGGGGCATGATTTTAGACCAGATTATCAGGTTGGAGCTTTTATTTTCAAATCAATCCAATATCACAGGATTTTTTGTTAAATTTTTAATAGACTCTGTTAATTTGCCCAGGGACTTGGTATATTGAAACAGAAATTCCCAAATACTCCTGTTTTAGCTTTAACTGCTACAGCAACTGCTAGTGTAAAAGAAGATGTTGTGCAAGCACTTGGTCGTGTTAACTGCATTGTTTTCCGGCAAAGCTTTAATCGCCCAAACTTATGTTATTCTGTTGTCCACAAGACCAAAAAGTGTGTGGAGGACATTGACAAATTCATTAGGGAAAATCATTTTGATGAATGTGGCATAATCTATTGTCTTTCACGAATGGATTGTGAAAAGGTTGCTGAAAAATTACAGGTTAGTCTTCTTATTACCCCCCTTTTGGGAGAGCTAGCCCTACCATGATGTGGATGTTCCCGGTTCGAACAGGATTGCCTCCTGTGTGGTTTATCCAAAAAAAAATCTTCTTATTACCCCATACGTGAATTGTGAGTTGATGGTTTGATCTGATGAATTCGGTGTGATTTTCTTGTTTGTTCTTGGGTTTCTTTCTTTCTTTATCATTCTTCCCTCTCTCTTTTTTCATGTTTCTTGTTTGTGCTTCTCTGTTTCTGCATGATGATTGAGATCACTTCCAGCACATGGAGCCAAGTGATGGTTGAGATCCTATTCTCTCCTTCCTATAAATTAATTTTTTTTATAAATTAAAAATAAATATAGAAATTAGCATCTGATTGTGTGGCTTGTAAATACATTATCTAGTCATGTTCATTGTTCAGGAATGTGGGCATAAATGTGCATTTTATCATGGTAGCATGGATCCTGCTCAACGTGCCTTTGTTCAAAAGCAGTGGAGCAAAGATGAGATCAATATAATTTGTGCTACTGTGGCATTTGGAATGGGTAAATTTGCTTCTTTGCTACTGCTTATTGCATTGTTTAATTGAATTGAGTCATATTTTGAAGTTGATATTGCAGGTATTAACAAACCTGATGTCCGTTTTGTAATCCATCATTCCCTCCCAAAATCTATTGAAGGCTATCATCAGGTACTGGCAGAACATCAAATTATGTGTTAGGCATTTGTTTTGGTTCTGTTGGCTTACCTGTATGCTCATCATTTTCCTTTCAGGAATGTGGACGAGCTGGTAGAGATGGTCAACGTTCATCCTGTGTGTTATATTATAGCTATAGTGATTATGTCAGTATCAATTATAACACTACTACTTCTTGAATATTAATTTGTTTGTTTTGGGAAACTGAGTTTGCATTCATATTACTGGCAAATCATATGAAACAAGTGACGATTGAGATCCTATTCTCTCCTTCCTTTTCTTGCCTCCTTTTATTGCTTATATCTAGTTTTATCTCATAGATACGAGTTAAGCATATGCTAAGTCAAGGAGCAATAGAGCAAAGTCCCATGGCATCTGGATACAATCGTTTAAATATGACAAATTCAGGAAGGATACTGGAAACAAATACTGAAAACCTGTTGAAAATGGTATTTTTTTAAAAGCACTTCGAGATTCTATACGATTACCTTTTTTTTCATATTAATAAATCTTTGTCTTGAAATGTCTCAGGTCAGTTACTGTGAAAATGATGTTGACTGCCGGCGCCTTATGCAGCTTGCTCATTTTGGGGAGAAGTTCAATTCTTCAACATGTCAGAAAACATGTGATAATTGCTTGAAGGTCACAACTTTCATCGAGAAGGATGTCACAGAGATAGCAAAGCAATTGGTCTGAAAGAAATTTCTATCCATCTATTATTTTCATCCCTCCGCTTTGTGAAATTCTATTAGTTTGTAATATTTGAATCCACTTGTTCTCAGTTTAAGTACTTTTGATCGTCATTTGTTTAGGTTGAACTAGTTAAGCTAACAGGGCAGAAGGTTTCATCATCTCATATATTAGAAGTGTATCGTGGTTCCTTGAGCCAGTTGGTATGTCAAAAAGCATTTGCTTGCTATCTTTTTGTTCTTTCATTCTTTGCAATATTTTCTTGTTCTTAATAGCCATTAATTATCTTCTTTAATCATGTACTTTTAACTAAAATTAGGTCAAGAAACACCGGCATGAGACTCTGAGTCTTCACGGTGCTGGGAAGCACCTATCTAAGGGTGAGGCTTCCCGAGTATTGCATCATCTTGTTGTTGATGATTTTCTTATGGAGGAGGTAAAGAAAAGTGATATTTATGGATCAGTATCATCAGTGTTGAAGGTATCAAAAACTCGGTCTACTTTAATATGTTTGCTCGTTGCAATTGTATTCCAAAAGTCTTATATTTGCTCATTGTGTTTCAAGGGAATGATATAACTTCTTAATGTTACTTTCCATAATTATATTCTAATAACCATAAGTTGTCTAATGCGTTGAATTGTTTTTCAGGTGAATGAGCCCAAGCTCCGTAATCTGTTGTTTGGTGGGCAGAGAATTATATTGAGGTTTGCCCATCTCAGTATGCTTTTTCTTGCTTAAATTTGTGAATCAGTATGCTAATTTGACATTGATTGAACAGCTTTGCTTGAAAGTTCCATCTTCTTTTGTATATGAGGGCTAATATGATCTCAATTGCCAAAGTTAGGGGTTTGATGCTGTTAGCCTCAGATATCTTTAGCTTGACACGAATTAGACTTGAATTTGTGTCTCAACCTTCTCTAGCCTCAAGTTCACAATGCATGTACGTTTTTATCTGCTCATATTCTTAGTGGCATGTTTAACTTTCGTAGATTCCCATCCTCTGCAAAGAGATCAAAACCTGGGAAATCTGATGTAACTCCAGCTAAAGGTTCTCTGACATCTGGGAAGCTGAATTTTCCACTAATTGACATTCCTGCCCAGCCTCAAACTGACGTGGACTTGGTACAATTTTTTTTTTCCTGTTCTGTTAGTTGAAAATTTTTAATTGTCTTGAATTATAGTTAAGAGAAATCTACTTCAGAATCTTTCAGCTAAGTTGTACACTGCTTTGCGGATGTTGCGGACAGCTCTTGTTAAAGAAGCTGGAGAGGGTGTCATGGCTTACCACATATTTGGGTAAGTTGTAAGCCATTTTCATGTTCTTATTGTCATGAGTAACAATTTCTTCATTTAGGGTTCATGTACTCTTTGTATTGAAAATTAAAAATTGCATGGTTAGTCATTTTTGCTTTACTACATGACCTGATATATAAGCATCTAATAAGCAGCTGTTTCTATTATTTAGTAATGCCACGTTGCAGCAGATAAGCAAGAGAGTACCGAGAACAAAAGAAGAACTCCTGGATATCAATGGCATTAGCAAGTAAGTTCATTCTAGGAATAGTCAATGTACTGGTTACTGAACCACCTTTCATTAACGTTTTGGTTTTATCACAGGACTAAGGTAAGCAAGTATGGGGATCGGTTACTGGAAACCATTGAAAATACGATCAATGAATATTACAAGTTGGATAAAAACGGCGCTGGCGCTGGTAGTGGCAGCGGCAGCAAAGGCAGCGCTGATTCCAACAAAAGAAGACGAGAGGCAAATGGAGACCACCCAGATGCAAATGCCGAGGTTGAAGATGCCTTCACCAAAAGTACTGGTCGTTCAAAGAAAAGGACAGTAAAGAGGCAAAATAAAAAGGCTGAGATATGTGATTCTGCAGACGAAGATTATTACCATGGATGCCTTGATGAGGACCTCGATTTTGACAACATAGAAAACGATGCACTAGATAAATTAACTTGTAGAAATGCTGCAGGAAGAGTACTACCTCAATGGACAGCGTCTTGAAATGGTATATGTTGACGTTCATTTTTTATTATGCTCCTTCGGAAAATATATGTTGTTTAGGGTTTTCGATGACCTTGCAGTAATTTATGCTTGTCGGAATAGAGTTTTGTTCCATCAGTGGATGATAAATTGTAAATGCCGATCAATGAGAAAAACTAGGTAACTAGTATTTCTGCCACCATCATCAAATTTGTCCGTAATCTAACTTATTCCGGGATTCAGTGTAATTGAGCAATGCAGGTAAAAAAAGTGCGAATTTAATTCGGTGAAAATCTGTTTAAAACTTTGGCAATTTTATTTGTAAAGAATATATTAAATTATTGTAGGAGAAACATTCTCTCCCGCCCTCACAAAAATCCACCCGTTAACTTTTTTTTGTTTTTTCTTTAAATTATGGTGGGTCCCACAATTTGATTGTTTGTGCAAAAAAACTCAAAAGTCTCTACTACAATAGAAGAGACTATAAGCCCTTAAATTGTTAAGGCAATATCTTGAAACTCAAAAAGGCTATGGGTGTGCAGGGAGTTCCTCTCTCCATGCCAATATTCTTCGTTCACCCAACCAGGCCATACGGTTCGGCCACTAACATCTCCCCTATCGGGCTATCAAACTATCCTGTTCTATTCCTTTTTCACTCCATCGAGAACGAGTAGATGATAGATAGCCAATGTGAAAATCTCCCATGTATCTCTTTTTTATAATTTTAATTGGATCTCATTAAAGAATGAAAAAAAAGTGGTAAGTACAATTTTTTTACATGTTCGCCTTTGTGCCACCTATGCTAATTGATTTTTAACTATCATGCATATTATTGTATTGTGCCGAGCAAGACATTCCCTCAAATATAAAAGGAATGTGTAAATATTAAAACTTTGTATGTCTCCAGAGTTTGATCAACAGTGTGTATACAACCATGAAGCATAGTCGAGTATTTTAAAATTTGAAAAGGATTTGAAGCGTTTTTATTGGCTGGTTATATCGTTGATAGTTTTATTTGCAGACAGTATATTGAATAACTGAAAATATGATTCAAAAATGAGGAAAAGGAAACTTTAGAACCAATATTAGCAATTTAAATAAAGTTGTAGATAACCTAGTACATTTTTGTTCGTTACATCAAATGAATTCTACTATACACAATATCCACTTATCTCTACATATACCTAAGATACACAGCTGACTTTACACACTCCTTATGTACAAATGTGCATATATATTATTATTCATGGACTTACCAAATTATATATTACTGGTCAAATATATATACCATGGCCCATGAACACTAACTGATATAGTGGCTGCCACAATCAAAACACAAGCAGCTTCCACTACCCTATCAGTCAGAACACCAGCCCCTACTTTCAGAAGAGCCATTTCTGCTAATTTCCTCCCACGGGATCCACTTCCCCCAAGCACAACTACGCGCAAAGCTGAATAGACAGCACTAAAAACCCTCTCAAACACAGCATCCCCAGCTTGTAAGCTCTTTCCTAGCATCCTGGCAGCAACTACCTTCCTTGACTGAATTTTCCCCTTGTCTTCACCGTCAACTGTGGGCAAATTGCAAATCACTTCCACAATATCTTCAATATCAGCATCTTCAACACGGTCTAAGAGATCCAATAGGTCTTCAGCACACTTGGACACTACGTTTTCCATATCTGCAGGGCTAGCTATCGCCTTTTCACTCAGGAGAATCTGGCGGCATATAAGAATGCTGCAATTGGCAAAACAGAGGCCATAAGGTAAAATATACCATGCAAAATAAATAACGTTCAACTCAAAACCATCTCCAGCATATATATTCAGTTAAGAAGACAACAACTTGACACAAATATAATCCTATTTACCTCGTAGAAATCACAACAATCTTCTGAATTTGAGCCTGAACGGACCTCAGCCTGGAGAAGTTAAGAGATAAAGTTTCTGGTAGATCATCTTGTGTCAGACCAGATATTCCACTTACTAATTTTAGCAAACCAAGCCTCACAACTAGATCAACTTTTTC
Organism: Gastrolobium villosum; assembly: GCA_032173675.1. Taxonomy (NCBI): domain Eukaryota; kingdom Viridiplantae; phylum Streptophyta; class Magnoliopsida; order Fabales; family Fabaceae; genus Gastrolobium; species Gastrolobium villosum. The sequence goes on along the minus strand of JAVKPL010012505.1, from coordinate 22,211 downwards.
TCCTTTGCATTCTGGCTGCTGATTACCTGATCAAATAACATATGAGCACGTACAAAAAATAAGTGTCTGCCTCAGTAGAAATAACAGCCAACTACTTTTTCAAAGAAAATTGAAGAATCGGGAATTAAAGTTCTCATAGTTTAGAACCTTTAGCATTTGCATCATCAGGAGAAAAGGCCACTGGAGCTTTAAGTAGAATATTTCCCCCAGTTCTGAGAGTAGTTGAAGGAAGCCATTCTTGGGATGAATTATCAGCCAATGCTGAGGAGGAAATGACATGTTCTTCCCATTCCTGATCTTTGCAATTCCAAACAGATGAAAGCCATCTCAGTGTTGAAGGCAGAGACGTATTGGCATCAGATGGAGCTCCATATTTGTTAGCAAAGGCATTCCTCAGGTAGTCCAGACCAGCAGGCCCCTTAACCAAAGGCTCCATTAATCTTATGCGTGCTTTGCTTATCTCTTTCTTAAGAATCTATCATAAGAATTAATTACGTCACATTAAAACCAAAGTAAAACAAATATGTAGAAGCAGGTAACATCCATGATGATGCAGTATCCCCAGAAGAATAATGTCTACAACAAGATACAGAACATGGCATGTTTGATAGAAAGTTCGGCGCCTATTTCTATGGCTAGCCAATCATAAAACTCATCTCAAGCCATTCAATGTATTACAACCTAACAACTACACTTGAAAACCAGTGGTATTATTCAAGTACTTTTAGGGAAATTTGTCACCTCAAAAGCTTCCATCATATGTAATCAATAAGTGAAAGGAAAAAAGCATGAACACATTGATCAAGTAAATTTTATTTGTGGAAAAAATTTAAGTAAAGAGAAGAAATATACGAAAGGTAAGCAAACAAACCTTAATCTGTTCGAGGACAAATTGCAAACCCTTCACCAAGGCTATAACACAAGAATTGTGTGACTCATCTCTAGATCGACATATTTCACTCAACTCGGAAAATAACTTCTTGTGTGTGGCCTTCATTATCTCCTCATTGGCTGGAGATGAGAGCTTCTGCAAACTGACTAATGAAAACTCAAGAATTTTTCCAAGGTAATCAACATCCAGGTTACCCGATATCAGCACCTTCAGATATGCAGAAGAAAGATATATCAGAAAATGAGATTATAGTTAGGCATATGCCAATGATGCATTTAATAGCCATCACAGACAGCAAGAAGAGAATATAGCTGCTACCTGAGAAAGCATTTCTAAATCAATGGCTGCAAATACATCCTCCTTCCAGCTTTTTGGAGCTATCTCACAAATTTCATCCCTAACCTCTTCCATGAGCTGAACAATTTGATCGTAGTTGGGCTGATCCTGCTTAACAGATTCCATGATACCATCCCAAAAGGCCTTTTCCATTGTCTGTTTTATTTTCCCCTGCAAGATAAAAATGTAAGTGAATCAGAACTTGAAATATATATGTCATCAGCTGTCAGCATATGAAAAATAATATAATGCTTTGGTATACAAATTTTCAGAATAACTCCAAAAGATAGATTCTAGATTAGACACACATTTCATAGTTGGATGTACTAACCTCAATACTGTTTTGAATGTGATCAGCAACATCAAAGCCGTCAGCAAAACTACGGTGCTGCTCATGAAGAAATTCATTTACAAGAACTTCATTCTCTGTTACCAACTTTTCAGAGGAAGAGCCACGCTGGCTATCTGAACTGGTTCTAGGTGCAGAGAGGCTGAACTCTCCAGAGGAAGTGTGGGTCTCCTTAAAAAGGGAGCGAACTACTCGGCTTGTCTTATTATTACTCTCATCTGAAATATCTCTTTCACTTGAGCTGGCAACAGTAGAGAGTGGAGTTGGGCTTGGAGTCACAGACTGAGACGTTGGAAAATTCACTGGGCTTCCATTATCCTTCACTCTTAAGTATCTAGATCTTGTTTCAGATAGTGCACATTCCATACGCACAATCCCAGCATCTCCACTTAGGTGTTGCACCTTTTCTCTCAACAGTTTCTGATCTTCAGTAACCTGCATTAAAAAATGCAAAAAGATAAAGCTAAAGCATACTTTATTACAACAATAAGAAAGCAGTTAAGAGAAGAAACACCCATATTGAAAGGTGAAAACATCCAAATAATTGTAACTCTGCATCCGTACTTGTATGATTAAATCAGTATAAACATCAGAAAAAATAGTTCGAAGGGAAAAAGGAGTGGAAAAATTTTACTAAAAAAAAAAAGTTTGTACACATGACAAACTTCAATATAGTCAGCTTTAAAAATCATTAAAGTTTCATGATATCACCAAAAATGTTCATCAATAAAAGCTACCATTAAAAACAGAAAGCTCACACCTATTAACATTTAAAATTACCTGATGCTGAATAGCTTTCATATCATGACTAAGCTGACCAACTCCTCCTGGAGTTAACTTGCAAGTTTGAATCATAGAAGCCTCAAGCTGGCAAGCTGCTCTAACCAAATCCTCCTCCAGTAATCGAGCATCCTTAACCTTCCAGACCACAAAACAATTCAAGTATGAGCACCACGCTTTATCAAAAGCAGCAAGCTGAGATCTGAAGGTACATTGCTTCATAACTGCCGAGACAGACTCTTCATCAGAACTCTGTATTGGCCCATCAAGAATAATCTTAATCAACAGCTCAAACATTTGGACAAATTCTTGTGCAGACTTGGCCAGAGCAATCTCACGCTCTCCCATACCACTGAACACTGCATCTGGATGACCTAATATCATATAAGCACACAGAACAATTCTCACAGGATACCTTGATAATCTAGCAAAGCTATTCTTTGATTCCCTGACAGAATCTACTTTCTTGGCCTCCCTGCTTCTCACAGAACTCCTGGGAGTAACCCTTTTCTTCGGGGAAGCAACCCGTTTAAGAAGATGATCAATGTTATCCAAGTTAGACAAAAAACTGGCACGAGCAACCGCTGTAGACACTCTGAGGCGGCTCTCAATCCGATCTAGTAAAGTTTTTACAGTCTGAAGAGTAGAAGCTGATTCAATCAGAAGAGCAAGCTGTTCAAATGGTATTGACTTGACAGATTTCTCATTGATCCCCAGCGCGTCATACGCCTTTGCCAAGGTAAAGGTTGTTCTCTTCTGCCTCAGGAATCGCCTCCAGCACCTTAAAGCAGTAAATAAGGTTAGGAGAAGTCCTCTAGTAATATGTATGCAGCAAAAAGCAATTCAACACATCCATTTACTTGAGTTTTAAAAGGTACAAGTTCTTCCCGACCAAGGAACAAAACTTAGTAAACACTAAATGTATCCTATTATAAATATGGGATAGGATATTGTGACACACAAATAATGTTACGCACAATGTTACGACCACATCTTAACCGTTGATTTCCGCCAATCAACGGTTATTTTTTTTCAAATCAAACTCATTAATTAATTATTAATTCGCAATAAATGATAACCGTTGATTGGCAGAAATCAACGGTTAAGATGTGGTCATAACTTTGTGCGTAACATTATTTGTGTGTCGCAATATCTTATCCCTATAAATATATAGCTTAGCTCAGACTTCCTCCAAAATGACTACAACTGAGTAACGCAGTGAAATAGCAATGCTTTCTAAATGTTGCAACAGAAATATATCAATTATTAAATGCAAATAACCTTGCTAGTTTTCCGGAAAGATATTCTGCTTGCTTTGGCATTCTATTCCAATTCTCTTCTGCATAACCACGTAACCTTCCCCTCTGCCTGAGATACTCAGCTCTCTGTCTTTTCGCCTGCTCAATATGAATTTGGAGACTTGGTTATAAATAAGCACCACTAAGTCCACCAAGTAAACATTGGAAATTTTCAAGATGGTGAAAATGCCCCTTAAAAGAAAGACACGGCTTCAAGCTAACACCATACCTTTTGTAATCGATCTTCCAACTCATCCTTCTTTTTCCTTCTCTCTATCTCACGCTGGTGAGATACAGACTTTGCCACATGTCTCACCTGTGAGACTCGAGCATGTGCCCTCTTCTTCTCAGCTTCTAGCAACCCAAGTCGTTTTGTTTCAGCAGCAGCTCGTTTTTGGTGAATTGCAGCACGGACACACTCCTTATATTTGCTCTCTCGAGCCATCCTTCTCATCAATGACTGAGATGACCTTTCTCTAATAGATGCCCTTCTTTGCCTGTAAGCCTTGAGGATAAGCATCCTATTGGTCTCTGCCTGCTGAACACGTGATTCCACTTTAGAACCCAGCTTCGCACGTTCATTCTCGTAGCGCATTTCAACTCCAGTTTTCGCAGCTTGACGCAATTTGTCCAGCCTTGCTAAGCGCATCTGGGCCTTTGCCAAAATGCTCAACCTGTCAGGCAGGTAGTGAACTATCTCAATTGTACACACAAAAAAACAAATCAAAAAATTTAAAAATTTAAAAAAAAAAATCAATTTTTTGGGTTAAAAATCATGTTAAATAGTTAAGGTGAAAGCATAAATTTTCAGAACTCAGCAAATGGAATAAATAAAGTATAAGCATAAGAATCAGAAACAAATTGAGATCATGTTGAATATTTAACTATTTCCAAATACAAGGAAATTCTTTTATATCTGGATTATTATATGTCAATTAATTGACCATAAAATTCCAGAAATAAGTTTGTAATGAAACAGATGAAACAGTCAAAGTATCAGAAAGAAGGATCATAACGTTTAACAACAAAACAGTCAAGTTTATATACATTATATAAACTTCTCCAGTAAACAGATATAACACAACTGATACAGGCTGACAAGTAAAGGGAGTAATTAGTTTTTACAAATGAACATGATCAGGAAAAGACAACAAAGAAAGAAAGGACTGACAATCCAATTCCACTAGGACACCAAAAATAATCATTCTAAAGCAACAGATAATATCATAATGCTCTCACGGTTTAAACTTCAAATTCTTGAAATTTTACAAGAGCAAATATTCCAAATGCTACTTTTAATAGCAGATGAAGTCTGATCAATAAGTTAAATATTTAAGCCAAGAGATTTACCAGATGAAGCAATAATAACACACTGCTCGTTGGCAACAACATTAATCGTACATATGCATATAAAAATAAGGGATTAGGTCCTTTTAAAGGACATAGAATTGTGTCATTTTAAATAAAAGAAAGAGATACACAATGGAAATCATGGGGGGAAGTTGGAGTTCTTTTTTTTTAATTTAAATTTTAATAAAACACACTAGTTTTAACTAAAAGGACCCTCTTTAAAAGGACAAACATTTTTCCATTAAAACAATACAGGATTACAAGATTAAACACAAAACCCAAGTATTCTCCCCCTAGGAAACTCACCTCTTCTGTTCAGCAGCTTGCAACTTCGCTTCTAGTCGTTGACCAAGATCTTCCTCCTGAGATGAACACCGTTGCGGGCTTCTTGGCTTCGCACGTGCCTTGCTTGACAGTTTCTCATAATATTTCTGTAATCAAGAGAAGTTCAATAAAGAGAGAGAACCAGAAAACCCAAAATATTGAAACTTTGATGAGAGGCAAGATTAAAAAATAAAATTAGAATAATTAGATGACTAAAAAGGGTGAAAAAGAAACAGAGAACAGGACGTAAAAGAGAAGAACGGTAACTATGCGCATGCGTTGCGCAAGTGAGAAGGCCAGAAGGGCATTCTTGGCGAATGAAGAAACCATAATAATGTTATATACTAAAGCATAATTTGAATTCCAACCAATACGGAGAACAAAGGTTAAAAGTTTGCAATTCATGCATAGAACAACCAAAACAAAAGTTATCAGAAAGAGAGTAAAACGTGAAAAAGTACCAACAACAAGGAGTGCGGATCAAAATTCGAACAGGAATATATAACAAAAAAAAAAGAACCCTCTTCTATCCTACCTAACATAGAGACAACCTTGAAGATAAAGCAAGAAAGACGAAGAAACCAGTTCACGAGAATAATTATCAACTGAGAAGTAACGAACCAATCACAGAAACTCTTTCTAGAAGCCGATGAATAGACAAAAGAAATGAAATTTCTTATATAACCCAAAATAAATTTCCCAAAAGAGATTAATCTGTAAGTACTCATTCTTCTTCCAGAAAAACAGGGTTTAGAACAAATTAATTACACGTGGTTAAGGTTAACAATATGAAAAGGAAAAATAAAATTAAACAAGGAAACAGAAAATCACTTAATTATTGAATTTTAATTCCCTTAACTTTCTCACCAACCAAACAAACACACACACTGTTTTAGAATAGAATCGTAAGGACACCTGTCTACGAAGATCCGCGTCGCGAAGCTTGGCTTCGATTTCCTCCACCGTACTCGGGGACTTGAACTCCGCGTCAAGAAGCCGTCGCCGGAGCCTCTTCGGCACCCTTGGCGGCGACGAGAAAGATTCCTCGTCGCCGACCGGGAATTCCATCGCAATTCCGCCACCACCGCCGGCTCTCCCCTCCGGCAACTCCACTCCGGCAGCCATCCTTCAATAATACGACGACGCAGCAACCAATCCCTTTCGTACCGGCGCGACGGCGATGAATTCGTATCAACGACGTCGTACAGTACGAACCACACAGAACAAAGAGAATCGCAACGATAAAAATAAGAATCGGTGAATTATATAAACAAATAGTGGGGAAAACAGTGGAAAAAATTGAAACGATTCAGAAGGAAAAAGTTGCGACGAGTGGACTCAGCTTCGTTTTGGTTTGAGTTTTTTAGAGAGAGAAAGTTTTTAAGAAATGGAATTGTGAGGGTGCGTGTTTGGGTTTATAATGGGATATGTAATGTAATTGGATTTGGGTTTATAATGGAATTGGCGTGTTCGTGTTTAACACTTTAATCAAGAGGATTAAGGAGGGTATTAGCCACGTCAGCATGGTCCTCTCAACGGCACTTTTTTTCTTGTTTTTTATTTTGGGACTTTAATGCCCCTGGCCCTACCTTTTTTGACTGCATTGCCCCCATGGTCCCATCTCTATCCACTACCTTAATGATTTGACATTTTTTTTTTCTCTTTTGTCTTTTAATTTCGAAATTGGAATGACATTCACTTTTACTCAAAGTTCTGTTTGTATTCTTTTCTTCCATTGATTTGTCAATCAGAAAAATACTCACGCAGTCACATTGATTTCCAAAAAAAATAATAATGTTGAAATCTTAAAAAATTATAATATAAAACAAGAAATGTTGTAGTTATAACCTTTTTTCTTTACAATTTCTTATAATCATATCTTATTACCATTAATTTCCATCAAGCAACAGTTAGCATTTATTGTGTATTAATAATTAATTAATTAGTTTAATTTGCTAAAATAATAATCATTGATTGGCGGAAATCAAATGTGATAAGATATGGTTGTAAAGAAAAAAAATGTTATAAGTATAACTTTCTCCTATAAAAATTATTATAATCTTAAAATAAATTAAAATCATAAAAATACTATGTGAACTTTTTTTTATTCACATTGATAATTCGATAGTTTTTTTTTTTTATAAACTACAAATATCTTTTAAACCTGTTCAGAATATATCTAAAATTAAGGTTTTAAACTTCTCTCTCAAATATAATATTGGAAATGATATATTCTTTCACTCACATATGCTTAACCCCTTACCTGAAAGACCATAATTTAATAGTTTTTATTTTCTTGTTACATCATGAAATGTTCAGATGAAGATGGGCCATGAAACTTATTATTGGCAGGTATATTTCCTTTTCCAAGGCCAAAACGTGTATCTTCGGGATGGGTTTGTCAAAATTGCAACATTTGATGAAGAGAAATGTATGCCTCGGGGGTTCATGTTTGATTCAATACTCAACTTATTTATGATTATGTTTACGCTTAACAAGCAAAATTTGTTTCACGTTTGACAACTATGTATCAAATAAAAGGATACTTTTATTTCTCATTGTGTATAACTAAAGTTTGTCTTTCTGAATAATAGATGTATAAATTAAATATCATGAAAGCTTAACAATTCAAAATTCCTTTCTCTTGATCGTTCTTTAGTATTCGCATGGTGGAAAACGATCCAACGTCAAAGCAGCATGTAAAAATCAATCAAATATAGTAAAGTTGACAAAGGCTTCAACTCAAAGAAATTATTGAATCACACTTTATTTTTTTCTCTAACTTTGCGCTAACTAGTAAGTAAACAATTGACCAAATCAAAGATCCATTATCAAAAGTAAAGGAGCCCATGTGGCCGTCTCACATAATTGAAACCAAAGGTATGAAGATAAGGGTTCTCATAAGTAATCATGATCGTTGCCTTTTGATTAGTAAGGATTAATGTCTAACTTCAACAAAAAATAAAAAAAACCATCCATGATAAAACTGCGGGTTTTACATTTGTCATGTTGTATGATAAATGTAAAATTTCCTACACATACATCAATATTTGTGTTATATTTTTTTCTTTTTCTTTTTATTTTAAACATGGTGGACCCTACATTTATTGTCTCTATAACATGACAAGATAATTGTTCTACAACATTATACTTATTTTTCCCTAAAACTGTATGGTATCATTTGGTTGTCGCTAAAATACAAGTTATCTTCTCTTATATTTATGGGGAAGGATATACTTACCACTTAAAAAGTTTACCACCTTTACAACCAAGCTAATCTCCGTTGATTTTCGTCAATTTAACGGTTATAATTTATTGGAAATTAATAAATAACTAATATTTATATGTCAAATGATACCCCTAAAGCAAATAAAGTTATATATGTTATAAATAATAAAGAATGGTAATACATAATATTATATAAGTTCTTTAACTTTATCTACTTTTTTTTGTTTTTGGTACATTACTAGAAGGTATCCCCATTCACCAAACAATTCCTTGAGAACTCAGCTATCAACTGAGCTAGCTACCCTTGGGTGTTACTTTACCTTATTTTGTTTTAAAAAAATTATACAGAGAAACATCGATTATGTATGTGTGCGTGTGTGATAATGTTAAAAACGCACATGCCTTTTGAATGAGAAACTGGTTTTCAAATGAAAGGAACAAGTAACGAATATCTCAATTTATAAATTTTAGATGAAAACGTTTTTGCAGTTTATTGATTTTGATCAATTATAAGTATTTGAAATCTCTTCCAGTTATTTCGTAGATACAATTACTGATCTCTAGGTTAGACGTTGGTATTCACCTCTGAATAAAACCGTATATCTTTTGTTAAATGGTTAATTATTTCTGAAGTTGCGTATTTTTTTTTTCTTGGGTTCAAAGGTAATTCCATAAGCAAACTCGAGTCCAAAATTAGAAAAATATCTTATATCAGATAGGAAAAAAACAAAAGAACTTATGTGGAAAGATATAAGGGATACGTAAATGATTAGTTATTCTTTTACGCCTGTCGTTTCCTCTTTCACTCCACGTGCATCCGCAAAAAACTTTATATTAAGGGAAATAATTTTGTGAGATTTTTTTCTTATATTATACATAAAATTAAAAGGTGCATCTCATTTTTATATTTATTTTGAGTTTTTTTATCTTCTCACAATTTCATAAAATCACTCATGTATTACGTGTAAAATGATAAAATTAATCCTTTATTTTAATATATCCCAAGAGGCAATGTTCAAATGCGGTGTGCTTTTTTGTTTTTACTAAAAAGAATAAAAGCGTTTACATGTGATATGATACTTATTTATTTGAATCCTTTGCTATTATGAGATTATTATGTTAAGGAGAGATAAACATGAATTTTATTATAATATACTAATTTGAAAGTATCCTTGTACCTATATATATATATATATATATATATATATATATATATATATATATTGAAAAATACTTTCCGTATTTGTCTAAATGATGTTCAATATCAAAATAAATTCAAAATTCTTGTGCTTGAGTTTTATAATTCAAGGTTTGGAAAAGTGTTTGTCATTTTAAATGATGTAAAATTGTATTATTTTAAGAGAGAAATACACAAAATAATATTTTTATTTAGAATTTAAATTAAAAAAAATACTCACTTTCTCCTCGCGATTTTCATTTTTTGTGTCAATCTCTCTCCTAAAATGACATAACTTATGTCATTTAAAATTATAAACATGAAAACCCTCCCTCTGAGTTTCCATTTGGTTGGCATGGTATGTTTAATTTGCCAATTAGTTAATAAAAAATTAGTAATTAACATACAAATTGAAATCAAACTCCATCATGAATATAAAGAGAGAAAACAAATTACCCTAGTCTCATTATCTAAACTAGAATTTTGATGAACACGCCTCAATATACATTTTTTTTTGTTTTAGTTAACAATAGAAAACGTAACTGATAATTAGAATATTTTATATCTTATATTATTATAATATAAATCTAATTGAATAATAACAGTATTTGTTTATAAGACCGTGAATTAAATGAGAGTCTACTTTTTTATATACAAAAAAAATTTTCAACATATAATTTAATATAATCTAGTCAAATTCCTCAAATATTTAATATAATAGTATAGATATCTACCCTATGCTGCCACTATGGTCTAGAGAGAGTTGCATAGTTTATATTAGGCTAAAAAAAAATATTTAAGATAAAATTTATGAATTTTATAAAGTTATATTTATTTTTTTGTTAAATTATTGAATATTAAATATAATATACACTACATAAATTAGAAATATTATTTAATATCAAAACGTGTAACTTGTCGAAATAATATTTTTTAGAATTAACGTTCGGAGTGTCGTATCGTAACGTGTTCCCGTGTAATATGCTACCCTGTACTGGTTAGGGAAATAATTATAGGAGTTTGCTCTTATTTATCATTCAAATATTATAATTAAAATCACTAAAAATCGAGATTAATTCATTGGTTATCCTTTCAATAATTACAGTTTGAATATACTAATTTTAGATTTATAATATGTAATAAACCATTAATATTAGAAATTTATACTTACTTTAAATTGGTTATACCATAGAAAACATGAATAATGCATATGCTCCATATTCCCTTTGTATAATATACATATTTATAGTTACAAAACAAATAGCAAATGTTATATGGGAAAAATATTCTTATTACCAAAAAAAATTTACTACTAACTCACTATTTATTTAATTATCATTGGAATCAATATTTTTTCTTTTTTAATTTTTTTTTAATATTTTTTCTTTTTAATCCAATAATAATTAAATAAATAATAAATTAATAGTAAAAAGATTTGATAATAAAAATATCGTATAAAACTCCCTTCGGATTCAACTTGGAAACCACACATCCTTCACCCTCTCTCTTTACAATGCATATGCTCCCTAGTCCCTACATAATTAGGTTTGTGATTTCAATTCGGCTACATTTGACTTTTTCCTTTGAAAATGCAGTATCTATGGCCCACCAAAATAGTAGGGGCAAACCTGGCAATCACAAGATTACAAGGGTATCACGGTAATTCTATTGACACATTGCTTTGAAGGAGTCCCTTCGTTACTTCATTCCGGAAGACACCGAAGAAAAGATATGACGCTTCGCACTGGTTCTGCCACGTCATCGCTCTCACGCTCCCACAATAAATGTTTTATTTTATCTCACTCGCGCGAGTACATAAATCATCAGTACTTTCCCTTTCGCGATTACGTGTTGGCCTATACAGGCTTCGTGAATGCCTTACAACATTCGACGAGGTTGGGTTACGTGTCATTCGCGATAAGATGCATAAGTTATGGTGGAGAGGTATGTAGCAGAAGATTACTACTCGTTCGAATTTAAAAAAACGGAAAATAAAAAAGGGAATTACTTAAGCGTGCGAATGACACATAAAACACGTGTGTTACTGGAAACGCGAGATTTCAACCATAAAAACCGCTCAAGCCGGGACCCACAAATTTTAGTAGTCCTTATGTTCGCATACGTGGAGACCATGGATAAATAAAGTAATAGGAATGTAGACACGTAAATGTCCATATACTTTATGATTAATATTAATATTAATTAAATTTTGATGTTGCTTGGTTGGTGGACCTCAAATATGATGCATGATCCCGGTTTTAATTTTTTTTTTAATGATTATGAAGAACAATTGGGATGTTGCGGACTTGGCCCAAAGAGAATGTTGGGATATATTTTTTATTTTTTATTTCTTTATACATGGATGAAAATTAAATACATAACCTAATACAATCTACCTAAATTCCTCACCACTAAATTAAACCTAGTAACTTAAAAACATTTTATTTCAAACTAACCAATTTTATGACAGAAAAAAAAGAATGAAAAAAATAAGTTATTTTATAACTAATTTATCTTCTTCCGTCAAAATAAATTAACTGTACTAAAAATAATTAGATAAAATGATAATTTCAACTTACGTTTACACGTAAAGAATAATGTTAATATAAATTAACTCCTCTTGTCTTAAAAAAATAAATAATAACTTAATTACAATTTTTTTTTGGAAACATTAATTAACTAGTTTAATACAACATATCAATTGCTAGTTTTTTTTTTTTTTGGTAAGCTATCAATTGCTAGTCTTTACAAGGTGGTATTGACACGTAAACGTAGTAGTATAATAGCATAAGATGTGTGCAAAACTTTATTACATTTTTTTTTTACAATTTTATAATAATCAGTTAGTAGTTTTTGCAACTTTTTTTTTTGATATATATTTGAGGTTATTGAAGCAAATTGTTAAAATTGTTTACTAATTAATTTAGACATAATACTTTATCTCATTAGAAATTTAGAAAAAGTTATTGAAAAAATAAGAAATTAAAGTTAAAAAAATAATACAAGATAAGCAATAAATAAGGACCTGATAAAAATAAAATAAAATGAAATTTAGACGTGTTTTTTGACTGCAAAGCCACATGTTAGATTAAAAAAAAAAGTTAGGAAATTATCTCCTTGTTGAAAAAATTCTATTATACCAAATTGTGGTAGCTCAGTTGGCACGTGGAAGCTAAGTAGGTGGGGATGAGAGCATGTGTTCGAATCTCCCCAGTACCACCTTTGAAAGGGGTTTAAAGCCTTAATCCTAAACCCGCCCGGAATCGGAATAGTTGCGAAGCAATGAACCGATTGGAATATTTCAAAAAAAAATCTATTATCCATTGACTCTGATTAATATTTGATTTTTGTTTTCTAATAATTTTTAACAACAATTAAATCTTTAAAAAAAATTAAGTGAAAAAACAACAGGTCCTTCATTGGCAAAAAAATTAATTTATTGCTTTTTTAATAAAAAATTACGAAAAAATAGTCGTTTTGAAATTAATTACGAAAATATAGCAGCCAAACAAGCCCTACGGGGGGCGTGACTGGTTGGAGAGAGACACGCCCAAATTTGGGCGTGACCGAGGAGAGAGACACGCCCCATTTGGGGCGTGTTCCACCAGGTGCTGCCACGTGGCACAAAAGTCAACGGTTTGACCGTGAAACTTTAAAAGTCCATAACTTTTGACTCGGGTGTCCGAATTAGGTAATATTTTTTTTATTCCACATAACTTTGCGAGATCTACGTAATGACACCTCATTTGACATATTTTGTCTCTCACAAAAAAATTGAATTTATAATAATGATACCATAAGAACGTTTAAACTCAAATTAATAATCAGAAAATTATTGTTATGATTAGAAACATTCATAATAAAGATCCTTATGATTTTGGTAAAAATATATCAAAACGACATAGTTTTATTTAAAATGACATAACTTAATAATCACGAACAAAAACTTAAAAATCATATCAAAACGACATAGTTTTATTTAAAATGACATAACTTTATAATCACGAACAAAAACTTAAAAATCAAAATAAAACGAAAATCACTCACTTAACTTTTTAATAAGGATCTTTATTATGAATGTTTCTAATCATAACAGTGATTTTCTGATTATTAATTTGAGTTTAAACGTTCTTATGGTATCATTGTTGTAAACAATATTTTTTCTGAGAGAAAAAATATGTCAAATGAGATGTCATTACGTAGATCTCGAAAAGTTACGTGGAACCAAAAAAAGTATTACCTAATTCGGACACCCGAGTCAAAAGTTATGGATTTTCAAAGTTTTACGATCAAACCGTTGACTTTTGTGTCACGTGGCAGCACCTGGTGAAACACGCCCCAATGGGGGCATGTCTCTCTCCTCGGTCATGCCCAAATGTTTACACCGTCGGATCTTTACTATGAATGTTTCTAATCATAATAGTGGTTTTCTGTTTATTAATTTGGGTTTAAACGTTCTTATGGTATCATTGTTGTAAACAATTTTTTCTTGTGAGAGACAAAATATGTCAAATGAGATGTCATTACGTAGATATCGAAAAGTTACGTGGAATCAAAAAAAATATTATCTAATTCGGACACCCGAGTCAAAAGTTATGGACTTCCAAATTTTCATGGTCAATAATTGTCTCTCTCCTCGGTCACGCCCAAATTTGGGCGTGTCTCTCTCCAACCAGTCACGCCCCCCGTAAGGCGTGTTTGACTGCTATATTTTCGTAATTAATTTCAAAACGACTATTTTTTCGTAATTTTTTATTAAAAAAACAATAAATTAATTTTTTTGCCGTCCTTCATTACTCATTAGTATGTTGTTAACTATTCACAAGAGTTAATAACATCAACAATTTATATACATTTTATTGACTTAATGTATTAATGTACCCCTCAATGATTTTAATGTATTTAAATTTCTAAGTATGAATAAATTAAATGTAAAATAAAATATTTAAATATATTAAAGTCTCAAAACGAATCTAGCTAATAATATTTTATTCATTGAAATATCATATCACGTATTTAAATTATTAGTTATATCACAAATGTTTATTAATAATTAAATAATATATTGACAAAAAAATAATTTATGAATTAAAATATTTAAAAAAATAGTTATTATGAAAAATTAAAAAAATATTATGACAAAAGAGATAATTATTAATATTAAAATAGTTATAACTGTAGTTCAAACACGTAGATATTGTTGACCATTTGGGAAAAGGCTTCACCAAACTCATGAGCCTTGCCTTTCTTACATGAGCTCTATTTTAAAACACCTGTTCCGAGGTGACGGCCTTATGGTCCGAAATAAATTATTATTTTTGTCTTTAAAATATTAACTTGACATTAATTTAATTTTATTAAAATTAAATAATATTAAACTTTATCTCAAATGATGATCTGCGTTTAATATTAAAAATTAGTATCAATTTAACTCCTTGATAATATGAAAGAACACTAATTTAATTTCTTGATATTATTATTCATATATAAAAATAATAATTTTAATTTTTATACGATTAAGAGATTAATTGAGAGCCCATTTTTATTGTTATTAATTATTTCTGAGAAATGTTATATTTATAAAAAAAATTAATTACAAGTTCAACTATCTATTCCTGAGAATAAACTTTTTGCTATAAATGTATTCCCAGAAAAACATAATATAATTTATAAAATTTTATAAACAAAAATTTTATAAATACAACTTACCTCTCAATTATAATCAACGACGTAACATTACAAAGTGCCTTTTAACCTTAATATTAAATTGATGTTTTAGGTGATCGATGAATGTGCAAGGACACGGATAAAAGATAAGGATTTGAAGGACTTTAACACATACCTTAATATTAAAGTGTTAAATTTTACTTAAAAAGGTGTTAAATTTTTATAATTCTATAATATTGTAGTGAAGCGGTATTGTTCCAGTTTGTTTGCTATTGATTAATTCATTTTTTTTTAGACAAAAGCAAAATATTCCTTATGCGACTTGACCGTTTAAGTTATTAGTGCAGTTATAATTCCTATCTACGACCAAGTGTTTATTCACATATTACATACCTGTCGAATATTAAATTATTTTTTAGAGTAAACACCCTTTTTAGTCCCTGGTAATATCTGTCGCAACCGTATCGCGACGTGACGGCGAAAGGATATTGAATGTTTAAAACAATGAAGTCGCCACCAAGGTTTATTTAGGAAAAACATTGAAAAAAACCTTTTTTAAAGACAACTGGTCTTTTGAAAATAGAAACGGGTTCGGGAGTCGATTACGAGTAGGGAAGGTGTTAGCACCCTACACCGTCCGTTTAAAAAACGGTTACCTTATATTAATTGTGCAAATTATTGATAATATTTTAAATATTTATTTCACCCTAAAAATTAAATAACATTGATTGCTGGAAAAGAAAACTAATTTTGAAAATTTATTTTTGTGCTTGACGGGATGGTCCCGCTCCGACGTATCCCTCGGTACAATAGGGAACTCAAAGCTACGTCGTTCTGTAGAAAATATTTGTGTGTTGATTGATTTTAGTTTTGAAAATAGTTTTAAAGAAAATAATTTTGAAAGTTTTTGATTTGATGGTTTTGGACTATCAAACTGTTGCAACTAAAATAATCCGAAATGATAATTGTAGGATTAACAAGCTATCTCAACTCAGCTAATCCTTTATTTTTAAAAGAATAATAATATTTATATTATTATTTTTTGTTATCATAAATTTTATAATAAATTTGATTTAATTTTGAATCACCAAGCCGTCTCGGCAAAAATGAGTCAAAACAAAATGTGTGGGGTTAACAAGCCGTCACGGCTCAGCTGACTCCCATTTCCATTGATAGTTCACTAACTTTCTTTATTCTTTATGTTTTAAATTAACCCAAAATCAAATAGTTTTAAATAAAACTTTGATTTTTTGTTTGTTTGTTTATTATTACTAAATGGTCTAAAATCATCGGACTGTCACAGTCGAAATGATTTTTTTCAAAAAATAATGAGATTAACAAACTGTCACAACTCAGCTAATCTCTAATCCCTCTTATTTGATATCAAATTAATTTTGAAATTTACATACCCTCGGTGATCTGAATTAAATGATATTTTTTATGTTTAAAAGAAAATCCATAATCACCGCGTTCTTATTATTTTCCATTATTATGGTAACATAAAGATGTTTAAGTTTTGGATTCATTATTACAATTTTGTGGGAAGGCAACTTCATTATGTTACTCACAACACGATGTATTGGTAGAGGATATTGAGGTGGTCAGACTTTAGGAGTCTTGCTATTTTTTATATTTTTTTAGAGAAAACAGTAACCTAAGAAAACTAGATACTGGGAAAATGAAATAATAAAATAATAAGCATTTCAAAGTGACAACCTCCAAGTCTTGTTAGTATCATTTTTGACTTACAATGAGAACACGGTTTCGACCAACAGAGGGAAAAGGAAAGTGGTGACTGACAATATCATTAACATGATAATCTAGAAGCAAATATAATACCATGAAGATATGCAGCAAATGATGTGATAAACTAATAAACTAGTGTCCAAAGATAAATGGTACTAGCATAGAAAACTAATGTGATAAATTAATAAACCAAGAAGGCTCCACCATTTTTATTTCCAAAGTGCCATACGTAGATGCTTGCAAAATTTGCATTCTAATCACAAACCGCCAAAAAGTTTGAACCTCTCAAATTCCTATTTTGTTTCTCATATTATTCTTGTGAATTGAAATGAATCAGCAAAGGTATCTTGAATCTTTGAATCTTTGTATTCAGGTTTATCTATTATTATTATTTTCTATTTCAATCTAATCTATTCACAAAAATATCTTTTTTATTTAATCAAACAAATGCATACCTGAGAGTCATTAATCAAACAAATTTGATAGGGTGCTACTCCTTGGTGAAAGACCCCTCCAATCTCAAATAGCGCGAAGATGATGTGGGAGATTTCGATGAAGCACAATATTGAATGGTCTTTCAGTGATATTTCTAAGTAATGGTAAACAGTGTCAGACGCCTTCTTCTTGCATCCCTTCTATCTCTTTTTACTACATCCAAAAAAAAAAAAACAACCCAGCCCTTCTTGGTTGATGATGGTTTTTTTTTTTAACTGGCTTGGTTATGTATCCCCCTATCTTCTTTTTTCTGTTTTCTAACTCACACATTTTTTTCCACAGCTTTCCATTAGAACTTGCTCACTCCTTCTTCTTTATTCCGTTCCCCCCTCCCCTTTTACTTTCATCTCCCTCTCTTTTATAACGTAGATGAAGCGGTGGAATAATAATATATTTTTTTCTAAGAAGCCCCTGCAACCCCTCTATGTCGCCCTACCTCTGCTCTATGCCCCCCTCTACTTCCTTTCTTCCAATGTATTACAGATATAGCACAGCTTCACATGGTAAGCACATGGGATTAAAAAATATAGTGATGGGTCCATGGAGTTTTTATAAACCGCCAACAACGTTTCCTTTTTATCAAGAAAGGTATCTTATTATCATTATTATTATTTTTAAATAAATGGTAAAATCTGAACTACTTCTTTTTCCTCTTTTTCCCTTTTTTATCAATATCTCTTTTTTACTTACCCTTTTTTATTAATATTTTTTATTCTCTTTTTTCATTTTTTTTTGTCTTTTTTATTATGTGTTAGGACAAAATTGAGTGATTACACTTCCAAATGAAGAAACCCACTTATGCCATAATTAAAATTTTGTGGGATTGAGCTTATCAAGTGAATGATCTGACTTGCCTTAGGAAAATATCACAAAACCACCATTTTTGACTTTTTCCAAAGCATAAAGTAACTTAATTCTCATTGATTATTACTTTTATGTTTGAACACACTTGATGGCTGACCACACAACATATATAGCATGGAGATTGAAGGATAAATCAAAGGAAAATCAACTTGCACTCACAAAGGCAACATAACACACAAAACTTGACTTTTTAAAAGTTTATGTTACTTAATCTCTATTGGTTGTTACTTTATCTTTTCTAACTTGAAAATTTAACCAACCAATCATAGTATGATAAAGCAAAAAAAAAAAAAACAATTCATTCATCTTTGACCAAGAATTAAGCTTAGTTGTAAAGTTTAAGCTACTTTAATCTAGTTTTGACTTTGAGTTTCCTTAATCATTGACCTAATTATTTAAATTATTCCACATATCATCTAATTAAGTTAACATACTTTAAGTACTTAGAATCCACCAAACAATTTTACTAGACTGTCAGAACTTAGTTCAGACTTAGTTTGTAAAATTACCAAAATACCCCCATCATCACAAATATGGTATTTACGTCGCTAAATATAACTTATACAGTTATACTCTTATTAGGTCAAAATTGACTTGTTAGGCATGAATTGTATACCACTATTAATTATCATGACAATTTCATGATTTAAATGTTAGAGTCCTTTTAGAAGTCACAAAATTCACACATTGTCTAACTTAAACCTTTATTTAACACATCATGAGGTTTTGGGTTGTTATACTTGCAATTCCTTCCTTGCATGATTCTAGGTGAGTTCATGTTAAGATACAAGCATTTCAATGGTTTCCATGATAATGAGTATTTAAGGTTTTGATTTTTGAAAACGTGGCTTGAATGAGGTAGTTTTAGCATGATTTAGGCTTAAGCCAAGTTTAGAAAAGTCTTTAGATAATGATTTTAAAGGTGAAAATGTATTTGGAAGATCATTTTAACCATCTTCATTGAATTTCAAAAATTATGCCTAGGTGGTGTGATTTCTTGCATTCCAAATAATGTGATTGGTTGGAGTGTTTGATATTTATTTTGATGTGTTCACTTTAATCTAGGATTAAGCCTCGTGGACCTTCTTTGATCAATCGAAAATTGGTGGAATTAATGGATCTTGACTTATTCAAGTATAGGTGAGTTCATACCAATTGGTTGTTTGAATTGCCTATGTGATTAATGAATATTGATGCATTCATGAATGCCTATGATTGATGGCATTCCACCTTGTGTAGGTTCATTTTGTGAGTTTATGAATATGATATAAAGCTTGTTGATTGCATACTTGGTGGCAAGAGAAAGGTTAGATTAGAAGCAACTGAGGTAAGCCTTCAGATCGTGAGATTTATCTCTTTATTGTTCCACCAAGCCCTGATTGGGTAGTGGTTATTACTGGTGTATATCATTGCAATAGAGTAGTTTAATACATTGATATATGTATGTGTATGCAATGAGTGTAGTATAGGATGATGTTTCCCATTGTTTGTATATTGCATGACGATGCGTAATTCATACTTGGTAGATTCCCTGGCCATCAAGGCTATTTGCATATGAGAATCCTTAGGATGACGAGAGTGCAGAGAGATGTCTTATGGAGATGTTTTACACACTACATGGGCATGTATATATTGTATTATTTGCTATTATTTCTTTTACACTTGAAGTTGACTCTGGGGTGGAAGAATCCTCCTCCCGATTTATTGAGATGTTTATCTCACCCCATTTTGTGGGGAACCTCTTTTAGGTATAGGCACTGAGGGTGTTGAAGCATATGTTGGCAGGAGGCACAATAGATTAACTTGTACTGCATGCTATTGACATGACTATCATTGCTGTTTATGTACTTGCATATAGTATGCTATTTTGGATGACTGGAGCATCAATGTAAAGGACTTTGATCATATGTTTTGTATTTGCTAAGTTTCTGGCTATATAATTATTATACTGTTGTATATTATGACTTCATTCTTTGATGGAAGGGCTTGTATGTCTATTTGGTAAGTTGAGATTGTATCTGTAATAATTTAAATTGTCTATTAGGTTGAAACAATTATAGTGGGAACTATCCCTAGAAGTCCGAAAAACAGACGGAATGCTGCCCGTTTTATTTTGATGATGTTGGTAGGAGATTACCACCCTTGTGTAATTAACTACAACATTCAATAATTGGAGCCATGCTGCTTATGGGAACACTATGACAGTCTCTTATGAATGTGTTATGATATATTATGCTAGTTTAGTTATTCTGCACTTTATAGTTACAATTATGGTTTTGATTTATTTATAAATACGGGAAAAGTTTTAAGAAGTAAACGTACGTTTTAAGAAAAGAAAAAGTTAAGCCGTATTTAATTTAACTTTTGTGATTGTAAATGTACTTAATATCACACGTAATGATAACAAACCTGTTCTAGAACAAGATGTTACACTAACCAAGTACTTGTCTTTTATCTTCATAAAAACTAGATTTATGATGACGAATTTCACATAAACTTTGTCTAATATTTTATATAAAACTATATTAAATTAGGTTTTGATTATGATAACTAGAAATTCAAACAATAAATGGATTTAACACAATATAGCTATTTCTATAATATTAAGCATAACATATGAAAAACATAAATTAAGAACAACCAAACAACGTTCCTATTTAATTAGGAAATTGAAGCAAATCAAGTTCATGAAGAATATCATCCGCTTGATAAAAGTGTAAATTGTAAAAATGTAAATGAGTTAGATGGTCTATCGGCCTAACTTAAATCAAGTAATGTTTGACCTATTATATTTAGTAAAATAAAACATACTCAAGCTTTCAAGAAAATGTTTTTAGAAAGCAGATCATGAGCTTTCTTTTACAAGGTATTTATTTATTTTAAATAAAATTATTATTTTAATAATTTTGAATAATAAAGAAATATTATTTTGATTATTTTTTAATTATTGAATACCTAATAGACTTAAACATGCTAATGGGCATAAACCAAGTCTTTTATTGTTTAAACATAAGACATGACAGATTTATAATTTGGATCTATATAAGGCTAACAAATCAGGCCAGACCTAAAGTATTTTACATAGACCAAATCTGTTCAAAGTCTGACTCGACCCGACCTATATACATCCCTATGCAGGTAAATGAAAAGATAAATGTATTTAAAAAAAGTAAGAATTACGATTTGCTACACCATCCGCTAGCACGATATGAGAATTTATGTTGAGATTTACTTATATTTATATTGATATCATGTTGCATATCTACTTGTATACAGTGTTATTAAATTAAAAATATTGGTTGTCTTTTTTTGTGTTACATTGCTTTTTACACATTTCTTTGTGTAGTAATAAGTGCTTATGGTATGCATGATTCTCACTTTTCTTTGTATAAACAATCCTCTATGCTGTAGGAAATTCTACATATCAAATTAGACATGGAAAAGAGTTCGGGAAGGGGAAGGATGTACCACTTTTTAAAGCTAGACATATCATTATCATGCTATCCTTCAACCAAGCTACCTTCCAAAAAGATGCCAAAAAATAAAAGAAAAATAACTTGAACTTTATCTTAATTTATATTTAATTCTCTTTTTCTTTTTAATGACAATAGGTGAATGTCACATGTGAATTTTTATGTCCACTCAGAAACGCGTTTGAATTTTTGTCACTAATTAATAATAAATACTCCCCAAACAGATTTTGAT
>JAVKPL010012504.1:0-59697 GCA_032173675.1 Gastrolobium villosum | reverse complement strand
TAAGGCATGGGAAGTACATTGTTATACATTGGGACGTATATGAGGTTTGTGTTATATGCAAATGTATGTAATACTCAAATGTTGTAAGTTTGGACAAAATTAATAAAGCTCGTTTAAAATGGTAAAAAAAAAAAAAAGTCATACACAGCATGTCATACGAAACAGGCATTGATTAACACCAATGGTCAATTATCTAGATCTCAGTACACAATAGGTTGATTAGCACCTTCAATCAATTAGACCACAAGGTTTAGTTTGAATCCGTAAGTTCAGACAATATTTTGCATGTATAAGATTACACCTTGAGGACAGTAAATTAAAGTAAAGGCAAACATTCTTCTGCAGAACAAATTTAGACATATCAAGAGGGTTCTATCAACATGGTAAGACATACTTTGTAAAATCTCTTGAGGGTGTTATGTATTAGTGAACAAAAATTGAATATGCAGTGGAAGTTTAAAACATAACGTTTGACAATCCTAAAAAAAAATTGGAATACTTGGAGACATAATCATACAAAATTCAGATCACCCAAAACCAACTAAAGAACTTGCAGGCTTTTATAAAAGAACGAACTGATATTATAAAGTCTTCAACATGCACGAGAAAAAAATATAATTCATTGTGTGGTTCTATAATGGGCAATCTTATTTTGTGTAACAACCACAAACTGGTTACATAAAACAAGTACTTAACATCTAAATCATTTAACTTCTACCACAAAAGTTAGGATCATGTTCCTTATGTTATAGAGGAGCATTACTAAAATTTCTTGTACATGTTAGGTATAAAATCTTGGATTGAGAAAATATAACTTTAAAATTTTGAGATACTCACACTGTTAAAAAGTTTCTCACTAACTTAATTCCATAAGGA
The DNA here is from genome assembly GCA_032173675.1 of Gastrolobium villosum. Lineage (NCBI taxonomy): Eukaryota > Viridiplantae > Streptophyta > Magnoliopsida > Fabales > Fabaceae > Gastrolobium > Gastrolobium villosum. The sequence continues at coordinate 58,821 of JAVKPL010012504.1, read as the reverse complement.
CCCATTAAAACTGAGGCAAGGTTAAGTTGCTCACAATTTCTACACTAACCCTTTCATTCCTTCAATTTAAAGTACCAACCCAACCAAACATGAAACATGCCAAGGTTTCAACCGTCTTGGTCAAAACCAACAGAGAAAGATTTAGAGTATGGGTAATTACTTCTTATTGATCCCAACCTGACACATCCTCTAAGATTATCATGCAATTAAACTCTTTTTCACTACTGTGGATATGCATGACACAATACACCATGAAGACTTTGTTTAACTATATGCAAACACTTTATTAACTAACATAGTATCTAACTGATGTGCATCCTAAAAAAATTTATGTATGTTCAATTCATGTGAATTAATATAAGAAGGACTTAAGATTCTTACCACACAAAAATTAAAATCATTTTTTTCGCAGTCAAAACAATTCACATTTATACAATATCATTCTCGTTCGTAATCTGCCTCACAATAATCATGAAAGAAGTATATATATATATATATATATATATATATATATGTGTCAATCAATAACTCATAACAGTACAAAATGAAATCCCATTTTTAGCAACAAGGTTTCATACACTATAATGTGAAAAATCTAAACTGGTAAGTTTAACAGTCATCACATAAAATTCGTTACTACGATCAGAAACAATACACTATATGCAAGTCCAAAAGTAATCAAAATCATACAAAGCAAGTTAATGCATATGAGCTAAGACGACAAGTATCACTCGCATGAAGGACAGGGGTGTGGGGGTCAAGTTCTCTCTTTTCACACATCACCACTTTGTTTAACAGCTTCTTTCTCAAGAATGATGTCTAGTGCCAATGCACCACTAGGAGATTTGTAAGACAGTAGTCCCACGTGTCTAAACCTTAATTAGCTCCAACTCTACTTTCTAAGGCATCACCCGGATCTACTTAGGTAAGTGACCTATTCCTAAATGAATTTTCATAGTCAGGTTTTGCTACTCATACAGATTAACCCCTTACGCAATTAAGTAACATAACAGAATTAGTAAAGATTAACAGTTTCTACTGCCCAGTTATATACTACAGTCACAATATACAAAAGTCATAAATCTCAAAAATAGATATGTAGCAACAGTCATTATCTAGAGATAACTTATTATCATCCACAACTTAGGATATCACAAAGCATTCACATCAAATATAAGTATATAAAACTTCGCTTATAATTCACCGGAACAAAATTAGTAATTAATTATAAATTCAAGAAACAATTCCCTATTCCACACTTAGTGTTCAGACACATGTGTACCCTATGATAACCATGATTGTGCACACACAAATTGCACGATAGTGAGTTGATCAGGCTCACCACCTAGCAAGGGGATGGGCACAGTCATGTTTAATACAGTGTGCTACTAGTATCATCACACCTCCAATCTAAGATAATTCAACCAGTAACCCCTTCACAACTAAGATCAAACAGAATAATGCAGCGAACACATACAATTAACCGGATAACCAAACAACAATCATTCAACAAGCAGCACACAATACAATCAAAAACAGATATCCTGAACCAAACTGCTCTGATACCAATTAGTGTAACACCCACTCTTGTATGCATCCAAGAGGGTTGTTTGCTAATTTGCATTAGAGTTGCAGCGGTAAAGAACTCAATTAATTAAAAACTTTATCGAATAACATTTAAATTGGAGACTTGAAAAAGTCCAGGTTTGATTCTCATAAAAATAGTTTGAGAAAGATGAGATTGTTTGTCGATCATAGAAAATTTCATTGATAAAACCCTTTGCTGAATTTTCTACGCTTTTCAAAAAAAACCTTGCTGTCTTATAAAATCTGTATAAAATCAAATTTAGATGCGATAAAAAATATTCCAAGCTTCTGAAAAACTAGACATCCGGGGCATCGCGTACATATAAATTATGCGCGATTCGGAGGTGAATAGCCCCGCGGAACAGGACACGTAAAACGCTTGTGAATCCTGTCCGTTTTCTGGAAACAGGTTGTAAGGCGAAGCTTATAAAAATTTGTACAAATTTCGTATAAAGATGAAACCTGCACAGTTTGAAAGTACATTCCCGGGGCTTCGCGTGCATATAAAATAATAGTAAATCGGAGTTCGTTTGCCCCTTGAAACATGACCCGTAAAGTACCGGTAAAACTGTTAAAATTCAGCACCTAGTAAATCGTTCAAAAATTCTTTTCGCAATGTTTCCAAAACAGCCACTGTTCTTAAAAGACTTAACAGAGTTCAAGTAATAACTTCATCAATCATCAAAGTTCTCAACATATACAAGATCATACAGTTATCCAGCAATTAAACAGCAACAGCAAAAGTCCAATCAACAGCAGACATCCATACACTCACGTCTTCAAGTGTGCTTTCCTTTTTCCTGCCATTTTATGAAAATAGCAGCCCCAAAGGGGTGAGAATAATCCCAGTAGTGTGGCAACAACACCAGTAACATAACAGTATTAACTAGGCACAAAATCATAAACAGTCACTTCAACATATCCTTGTTCCTTTTCCTTTTTCCTTTTCATCATATTCATATATTGCGTATATAACGCCTTTCCTTTGCGCTTTTAGCACCGTCGTGCGCGCACTTCACAGTGGAATCAAATATCCCTTGGCACCTGAGCTCCATGTGGATTCCAACTGTGGGCCTATGCGGACTGATGCCAAGTGTCCCATACCCCGGTACCTTGGGGATGCCTATATGATGCTTGCTCAAACACATGGTCCTGTACATAACTATTCTAAAACAAGGCCTATATGATCTTGATACATGCATGTCATGCTATGCTTTCACACACAAAGCGTAAAAATGCGGTATGATGTAAGATGCATGCTTATATACCTTTCATATAGCCATCACGGCACATATACTTTTCATATGCGTTATGCTGCCACATAACGTCTTTACCTCATAATCATATAGCCATCACGGCACATTTTTGGCAGTTTCCTTTCATCATAATGGAACATAATACTTTTACGGAATATGGAGCATCATGTCACAATTTTCTACCAGTAGTCAATAGTCACATTAGGTAATATCGCCTGACACTTACCTCGTGTCCATGCAATAATCAACAGCACCAAAATTCAGCCCAACAATAAGAGTTGCGTGCACCTAAATACATGCGGTACAAGTCAAAATTTTATTCATACATTCCTATTATTCATAAACCCAATTCCATGCCTCCCAATATTCTATATTTTACTCAATTTTAACCATGCTTCTAGTGCATCACCAATTTCTGCCTTCCCATTATTTAATAACATATTATCATAATAAAATCCTAAGTCCCCAACATATGCCAATTCGGTTATTACTAAGTTCCTCTACTACAATTTCTGACTTCAATTAATTTTTATCTACTTGTTAACAACACAACAATCCAAAGTCCCAACACATTGTGATTCGCTTTTCCTAGTACTTATACTGTCCACATTTTTCTGACTTCAAGTCAGATTACTAAATTGTTAACAAAGGCAAAATTCAAGCTTTTTCATGCATGCCAACTCGGTAATTAATGCCATTAGCTAGAGACTTGGACTTTACATTTACATTATCTTTCTCTACAACCTAAACTTGGATGATTAGACTTCTAGTCATGTTGTCATCGCCAATTACCAAATCATGCCAGAAGTTAATTTTTCACTCAATGGAAAATAGTCCAACAACGGTAAGGAACCAATTTTACAAGCTCTAAATAAAACATTCTAAGACCTGCATACAGTCACGGCTTGGGTGGGTTAAACGGAAGATGACAAAACCATAATTTTAACATCCTATAATCTATACAAAAACCGAAACAGAGAATTGGCCAAGTGAGATTCTCCTAGTATATTATGTAACTGAACAGAGACAGCAAGGGGGATGACATGACAGACCAGACTTTCACCTTCTCAAGATGCATACCACGGTCAACAATGAGGGCAAGAAGAAAGGGAGTTTTAAAACTTTGTTTATTCACATGCATTCAATTCATTATGAAAAGCCGAACAAAACATTAAAGAAAGATGACCACCCAGAGAAATTTATTTCCTAGTCTAAGTACAACAGATGAGATATAAGATGATTCAGTTCATGCAACCTTACCTCTTGGCAAGAAAACAAGAGTCCACACTCCTTCCAAGTATAAGGTCTCCAAGGCTCGAGCCGGTTGCATACAAGGGAGAAAGACTCTATCACGGCTGGACCATCAACATGCAGTGGAAGCAAAAGAGGAAACAGAACGGAATGCTTATCAACTAATCGAATGGAAGAGCAGCAAGGAAACAAACAAAGAATTTTTTTGCGAAGATCATTATAACACTTTGTTGTAGATGACCAGACCGAACCACAGAGAAAGATTGGAAACTTGATGGTTGTTATCTCTCCAAGGAGCTTGCGGTTTGAAGGAAAGCAAAGAAGAAAACACATGCAAGTAGTGCCGCTTGATGATTGGCCGAATAATGAAGGGAAATGGTGCGATATGAAGGCTAGATGATGTTTCCTTGTAATATGGTGCTTACGGTTTAGAGTAGAAATATGACTGAGTTAGGTTCCTTTTTGTTTGTTATAGGAGAGCGTAGGAATGGGTTCAATCTTGAAACAAAGAGAATTGAATCCATAATAACCCAAAGAGCTAGGCCGATCCTACATAAGTAGTTCTAAGTGACCTCAAGGTTGCACAGGTGTCGCACCTTTAGGGAAAGAGAAAGAGGTATCTCACATGCAATATCATGATGGCGCACAGGTGATCAAAAAGGAGAGATAAGGTGGTGCCATGTGTTACTCCTTAACCAATGAATAACAACTAAGTGGATTTCTTAGATAAGATATGGATTAACTAAAGGTGAAGGAAAGGATTTGGGCTGCACCTTGTTCCCTCATGAGGTCCTTGGGCCGCCGGCCAACCTAAGTGTTGGGCCCAAAAGCATGTAAATCCGATGGTTACACTACTCATGAATTAGCCTACTAATTCATGTAGGTTCCCACTAATCTATTAATTCTCATGTCTTCCAATTACCTAAGCTTTTTTTTTCTTTTTCTCTTTTTTTTTTTTTTCTATAAGTTACTATAAAATTATTTTTATAAATTTTAACTAAAATTCCACATGACCAAAATAAATTCTCACCTATCTTTATAATTCAAAATTCCCTAACTCACTTAATTCCATACTAATAGTTATATAATCCGAAATCCAAACATGTAATGCACATAGCTTGAATTTAACATAATACCCATAATCCTTATAGCAATTTATATATATATATCCTAATTATGTGGGATGTTACACTGACTGTTCTAAGTCAGGTATTTCAACAAACACCTTTGTGTGTGTATGCAGTGGTTGAGCGCTAAAACGGTCACTGGGAGCGTTTTAGCGGTCTGGCCGTAATCCTGTTGTACCCAGTCTGAGCGCTAAAACGTTGAGAACCAGCATTTTAGCGCCCTGACTATTCTGAGTCAGGCATTTTTGCAAACACCTTGTGCGTGTGTGCAAACATTCAATATTGTGGTTCATTATACAGCCCCAAAAACCCAGAACCAACATGCATTCAGCCTCCCCAATCAACATACCAAACACACCAACATATAAACATGCTAAGAATCATGATAAAATAAAATTAAAATAACATAAGAAAAATTAAAACCTAACAACCCTAGCAACTTTCACATTTTACTCCAAGAACATGATTATAAAAAGATGAAAGATGGTTCATACCTTGTGAGTAGTGAGATGAACGAATCTGAGAGTGAAGTGTGCAAAGGTATGCAGAGAGTGTGTGTAAAATGAGTGTGAAGAAGAAGAGTAATAGAAGAAATGAGGGAAAAGAACCGTGCATTTTAATTTTAAGTGACTCGGCGCTAAAACGTTGAAACGTCACCGTTTTAGCGCCCAAGACCAGATAAGTTACACACACGTGGTGTACAACTCCGTGCTAAAACGGTCATAATGAACGTTTTAGCGCTCCAAGTCAGAGAGCATTTCACTTATTTCATTTGTAGAGCGCTAAATCGTTCAGTTTGAACGTTTTAGCACTCCAAGTCAGAGAGCTTTTATCTCAAAAGCCTTGTAGAGCGCTAAAGCGTTCAATTTGAACGTTTTAGCGGTACAAGTCAGAGAGTTCACCTTTCGGAATCCTTGTTGAGCGCTAAAGCGTTCAGTTTGAACGTTTTAGCGCTTCAAGTCAGAGAGCTCCCACTCAGTTCAATCACCTGGACGCTAAAACGGTTATATTGAATGTTTTAGCGGCCAGTACTTGTCAAAAAAATTCTTTTCTCTCAGTATTCCCTCTTCTCTTCTTTCCACAAAATCTAATAATTAACAGTAAATACCTGGTACTGTGGGTTGCCTCCAACTCAGCGCGTGTTTAACGTCGCGAGCCTGACGAGTATGAATTAACTTACCTTTAACAAGGCAACTGAAATCAGTTGCCTATCCACAGCAGATCCAATGTACAGTTTTAATCTCTGACCATTTACAGTGAAGCTTTGGTCAGAGTCATGAGAACAGATTTCAACTGAGCCATAAGGCTTCATGCTTTTTACCACAAATGGTCCAGACCAACGGGACCTCAACTTGCCTGGAAATAACCTTAACCTGGAGTTGAACAACAACACCTGGTCCCCTTCTTTGAAGTCCCTAGGTGTGATCTTTCTATCATGCCACAATTTAGTTTTCTCTTTGTACAGGCTGGCACTTTCATACGCTTGCAGGCGGAACTCATCTAATTCATCCAATTGCAGCAACCTTTTTTCACCTGCTGCCTTGGAATCAAAGTTTAAAAACTTGACTGCCACAATGCTCTATGCTCCAACCCAACAGGCAGATGGCATGCTTTCCCAAACAACAATTGGAATGGAGACATTCCAGTTGGAGTTTTAAATGCTGTCCTGTAAGCCCACAAGGTGTCATCAAGCTTTTTGGACCATGTTGTCCTGACATTCCCAACAGTTTTCTCCAATATTCTCTTCAATTCCCTGTTGGAAATTTCCACTTGACCACAAGTTTGTGGATGGTATGGAGTGCTTATCTTGTGTCTAACCCCATATTTTGCAAGAGCATATTCAACCCACCTGTTATCAAAATGAGTGCCCCCATCAGTGATGATGGCTCTTGGAATTCCAAATCTAGCAAATATGTTCTTCCTCATGAAGGCAATCACAACCCTTGAATCATTTGTTGGAGTGGCTATGGCTTCTACCCATTTAGAGACATAGTCAACTGCCACCAGAATATACTTGTTAGAGTAGGATGATGGGAAAGGTCCCATAAAATCCATACCCCAAACATCAAAAACTTCCACCTCCAGAATGTTGTTTAAAGGCATTTCGTGTCTTCTGGAGATGTTCCCGGTTCTTTGGCAATTGTCACATGCCTCCACATATTTCCTGGCATCCTTATACAATGTAGGCCAGTAAAAACCACTCATCAAAACCTTGGCTGCAGTCCTTTCTCCTGCAAAATGACCACCATAAGCTGAACCATGGCAGTGCCATAAAACCCCCTTCTGCTCTTCCTCTGGAATACATCTCCTTATGACTCCATCAGAACATCTATAAAAGAGACATGGTTCATCCCAGATGTATCTTTTCACATCATGCAAAAACTTTTTTCTCTGCTGATAAGTGAAATCCTTTGGCATGGCTCCAGCAGCTCTAAAGTTGGCAAAATCAACAAACCATGGTGGAGTGTCAACAAACAAAACTTTATCATGCACCATCTGTGCAACAGTACTAATGGCCAGCACTTGTTCATCTGGAAACTCCTCTCTAATCACTACCTCTGGACTTCCTGTAAATCTGTCACAGTGATCCTCGAAAAATGATTTGCTACCAAGTTCTCCACTCCTTTCTTGTCCCTTATCTCTACTTCAAATTCTTGCAGAAGTAGCATCCATCGGAGCAACCTTGGTTTGGCATCCTGTTTGGCTAACAAGTACTTCAATGCTGCATGATCAGTATAAACAATAACTTTGGACCCTAGCAGATATGACCGGAATTTATCAAATGCATATACTATAGCCAATAATTCCTTTTCTGTTGTTGCATAATTCTTTTGTGCTTCATTCAGAATTTTACTGGCATAGTATATAACATGCAATAATTTATCTTTCCTTTGACCTAGTACTACTCCCACAGCAAAATCACTGGCATCACACATAAGTTCAAAAGGTAATGAAAAATCAGGTGCCATGATTATGGGTGCAGTAATCAATTTGTCCTTCAACACATTAAATGCATGCAAGCAATCATCAGTAAATAGGAATTCTTGATCTTTTGCTAAAAGCTTGCACAATGGTTTTGCTATTTTGGAAAAACCTTTTATAAAACGGCGGTAAAAACCTGCATGTCCTAGAAAACTTCTCACACCTTTCACATTTATGGGAGGAGGTAGTTTTTCAATGACAGAAATTTTTGCTTTGTCTACTTCAATGTCTCTGCTGGACACTTTGTGTCCCAAAACAATACCCTCTGTCACCATGAAGTGACATTTCTCCCAATTAAGCACAAGATTACAATCTTGGCATCTTTTCAAAACACTGTCTATGTTTTCTAAGCATGCATCAAATGTAGGACCAAAAACAGGGAAATCATCCATGAATATCTCAATACATCTTTCTACCATATCAGAGAATATGGAAAGCATGCACCTTTGAAATGTTGTCGGTGCATTGCACAGACCAAAAGGCATTCTCTGGTATGCAAAGATTCTATAGGGGCAAGTAAATGCAGTCTTCTCCTGGTCTTCAGGAGCCACAGCTATCTGATTATACCCTGAGTATCCGTCCAGAAAACAGTAGAAAGCATGTCCTGCTAATCTCTCCAACATTTGGTCCAAGAATGGAATAGGATAATGATCCTTCCTTGTTGCTTTGTTAAGTCTCCGGTAGTCAACACACATCCTCCAGCCAGTTACTGTCCTTGTAGGAATCAGTTCATTATTCTCGTTTTTCACCACAGACATCCCTCCTTTCTTGGGTACTGTTTGAACTGGACTCACCCAAGCACTGTCTGAAATAGGGTAAATCATTCCAGCATAAAGTAACTTCACCACTTCCTTCCTCACCACCTCCTTCAAAGGGGATTAAGTCTCCTCTGTGGTTGCCTTACTGGTTTGACTTCCTCCTCCATCAATATCTTGTGGGTGCAGAATGAAGGGTTGATGCCCTTAAGATCAGAAAATGACCAACCCATGGCTGTCTTGTTCTTCTTAAGAACCTCCACCAACTTCATCTCCTCCCTCTCAGATAAGGATGCATTAATGATGGCTGGATATGTTTGATCATCCCCTAGGAACACATATTTCAGATTTGATGGTAATTCTTTTAACTCTACCTTAGGTGCTCCCTTAGGAATATCATCCACCTTCTGTTCAAGCTCTTCAACTACTAGTTCCTCCTGAAACTCTTCCCCATTGTCTTCTTCTCTACATTGGTCGTCCTCCGGTAACAGATTCTCTTCCCCTGTTACTTCATCTACAACCTCCTGGATGATATCAATCCTGAAACAATCCTCAACATCTACAGGATGTTTAATTGCTTCAAACACATCAATGGTTACTGTCTCTTCATTCACCCTTAGCATAAGCTTTCCTTGTTCAACATCAATCAAGGATCTAGCAGTTGCTAAGAATGGCCTCCCTAGAAGTAGAGGGCTTTCTGTATCTTCTGCTTCCATATCTAAAATCACAAAGTCCACTGGAAATATGAATTTATCAACCTTAACCAACACATCTTCAACCACACCTTCTGGTCTCTTGATAGACCTATCTGCAAGGTGTAGAATCAGGTTGGTCTCTTTCAGTGTATTGATTCCCAAGGCTCTACATACAGTCAATGGCATCAGATTTATGCTAGCCCCCAAATCACAAAGTTCCTTCCCTACTTCCACATCTCTAATAGCAATAGGGATGCTAAAACTTCCTGGATCTTTCATTTTTGGTGGAAGTTTCTTCTGGATAAGGGCGCTACATTCTTCTGTTAAAGCTACTGTCTCACCATCCTTCAATTTCCTCTTCTTTGACAGAATATTTTTCATGAACTTTGCATAGTGAGGCATGTTCTCCAAAGCTTCAGCAAATGGAATGTTAATCTGTAACTTCTTAAAAATATCCAGAAATCTTGCATAATGCTGTTTCTGGATTTCTTGCTTCAACCTTTGGGGATAAGGAATCTTGGCATAGGGAGACAAGTTAATGGGCTGATCTTGTTTATCAACCATTTTCTTTTTCTCCCACTTCATCATCTTCTTGGGTGAAGAATTATTTTCAACTACTGCCTTGTTTTTCTCCTTATCTTCCTTCACTATTTCTTGTTCATCCTCTTCTACTACATCCTCTACAATGACTTCTTCTTCATTCTTCTTGTCCTCCATCTTCTTTTGAACAGGCTGAAGCACAAGTCCACTTCTTGTGGTAATAGCTTTACAATGCTCCTTTGGATTCACCATGGTATCACCAGGAAACTTGCCCTGTGATCTTTCAGATATCTGTCTTGAAATCTGACCAATCTGTGTCTCCAGATTCCTAATGGATGCTTCTTGATTCCTGAATGAAGTTTTAGTCTCTTGCATGAATGCAGATGTTTCTTCCCTGAAAGAATTGGATCCTTGAATAAAATCCTGAGTAGTTTTGGACAACTGGGCAAAGGCTTTCTCCCATGCTGAAGAATCTCCTAATTGTTGTGTATGTGGTGGAGGAGGATTGAACTGATGGTTGGAACTGTAACTGAACCCAGGGTGTTAGTTTCTGTTCTTCCATGGTGGCACATATAAATTTCGCCCCTGAGTGTTAGGGTTCCTCTGATCATACCACACTCCATTGACTTCAGCTTGTTCTGTTGATCCCCCATAATCACAATCTTCTGTCACATGACTTTTTCCACAGATTGCACACACAGAATTGGTGTCCACTGAAGCAACCTTTTGATTGGATAGTTGCTTAATGAGAGCATCCAATTGCTGCTGTTGCTCTTTCTGAGTCTGCATCAGTTGATCATTTTTGGCTAACAAGGCATCATACCCATCCAACTTAAAGATTCTTGTTCTCCTCTCAGCCACTGGAGCATTGTCAAATTCTTGAGATGACAAAGATTCAAAAATATCAAGTGCTTCCTCAGGAGTTTTGGTTGTCAATGACCCACCAGCAGTGGCATTCACCAATGTTCTAGTGTTGGTAGTCATTCCCTGCAGGAAGATTGCTGCTTGATTCCACACTTCTATTCCATGTTGGGGACATTTCCTCAACAGTGTCTTGAACCTTTCCCAGGCCTCATAAATGGATTCTGAGTCTTTTTGCTTAAAGCCTGTAATCTCATTGATATGCGATCAGCATATAAGGAATTCTAAGATAAAAAGAGGAAGAATGTTACTTAATCTGATGCAAGAAAAGGGCAAAATCAATGTTAATTTGTCAAATATCTTAATCTGAGGTTATGTACTGATTTTATGTTGATTTCATAGGAGAAATGCACAAATTGGAGCTGAAAAGGACAAAGTGAAACTAAAGGCTCACGCTACGAGCGTGGGAATGGCGCTTGCAGCAAATTCAGATTTTAAATTCGAAATTTGAATTCAAATTTATTTTAATTAAATCTTTCCGTTAAACGTTTCTGTAATAAATTCATACTTTAATATTTCCGTTATAACGTTTATGTAATAAATTGTAAGGTTTTCGTTATACGTTTCGTCAGAAGGGCAATCTTGTGATTTCACGCTCACAGCAGAAAAGAAGAAGAAAGTGACTCAGTCAATGCATAAAAGAAGACCTAAAATCCCACGCTCACAGCGCGGGAATGGCGCTCAGAGCGTGGGAAGAAGAAAATTGGCAGAAGGTCCCGCGCTGAGGGCGCGAGATCCGCGCCATCAGCGTGGGAGGTGCGAAAAGATGGAAATTCAAATTTCACATTTTAGGTCAAAGTCTCTTATAAAAAGAGACTCAACCTTTGAAGGAAAACACATCTCAGAATACACATCACAAGACCTAGAGGAGGCGTTCTTCGTGTTCATCACTCTGTTCTTGTACTCTTCTTTATTTTCTTTTTCCAGTTTATGTTGAAATCAGATCAGCGATCATGATGTTGATTGGCTAGATCTATTTCTGTAGTCAGGGGCATGATCCCTTTGTAAGCAATTGCTACAAGGATTGAATCATTCTATGTATTGAATTAATATATTTCATCTTTTATCTTGAGCGTATTAATATTATTTCTGTTAGATCTGATCAACCTAATAGGGAATAATATTCTGGGGATCAGGATTCACAATAGGGATGTTGGAATACTGATCCTGAAAGGAGATAAAGATGACTCTCCATGCATGTTCTAGGGATAGACTTGTATGGATTGCAGTCGTGGGATTTATCTACATAATGCTTATTTTCAGGCGGAATTACTAAGGGATTAGGGTTCCAATTGAAGTAAAGGGTTAGATCGCCAAGGGATTGGGATCTAACTAATTATTTCTAAAAGATGATAATTTGTCTGAGTTGTTAATTTCAATAGGTTTTATGAATCAATCCGAAGTAAAATTGGGAACAATTGGTGAATGTACCCTGGCTACAGTCTTCTTCATCACTTTTTCTACAAAAACATTTCTTCATCTATTTTAAGTCTTTTTCAGAAAAATACAAAAACAAATCTTTCACTTTTATGGTCATTTAATTACAATTATTTGTCAACAACCAATCGATTTATCTAACTTAAGAGGACAGGTTATAGTAGTAATTGTTTATCAATCCCTGTGGAGACGATACTTACTTATCACTTTATTACTTGGAACGATCGGTGCACTTGCCGAGATCGCAACAAGTTTTTGGCGCCGTTGCCGGGGATTGTGTTTACAATATTACAGTTAACCGTAGATTCTTGAGATTAGATTCCTATTTTTTTTATTCTTTTTATCTTATTTTGTGTTGTTCAGGTGTTACTAATTATTTTCTCTGATTTTTATGCGAGGTAGACTTCCGCCTAAAGACTTTGTAATAGATTCTGAAATTACAAAGACAGAAAAGCAACTAAGGAAGTCTGCTAGACAGATCATTTGGGAAGATTTGAAGCACACACCTTTACAACCAATTCAAGAGATGGCAGAAAATAACAATGTTGGTCATGGGCGAGGAGGAAATGCCAACAATCAACCTCCAAGACTGTTGAATACAATTTTGACTCCAGTATTCAACAGGGCCAATTCAAGCATAGTCAGGCCAAATGTGGAGGCTAATAATTTTGAACTCAAGCCATCATTAATTTCTTTGGTGGAAAGGGTTCAATTTTCTGGAGCTGATGATGAAGATCCACATGAGTTTATAGACCGATTCTTGATGGTCTGTGATACCACCAAACACAATGGGGTATCTACAGATGCTATCAGGCTTCGGTTGTTTCCTTTCGCTGTTAAGGGAAAAGCATTAAGGTGGATCGAACGACAACCAGCAAACAGCATCCTTACATGGGAAGATCTGTCCAACAAATTCTTTGATCATTTCTTCTCCATGGAAAAATATAATCAGCTGGTGAATGAAATCACAAATTTTCGCCAGTTGGAAGGAGAATCACTATGTGCAACTTGGAACAGATTCCAAGAATTAAACAGGAAATGTGCACATTACGAAGGAGATGATGATAGAAAAGTGGTGATATTTTTCAATGGAATCACCCCCGAAACAAGGATGATAATAAATAGTGCCGCTGGAGGTTCTATTCGGGAAAGCACATCTGAGCAGGCTATTGAGTTGATCAAAAAGCTTGCAAGAAATGAAAATGAAAGTGTGCTAGTTCCCACACAAAGAGCAGTGAAAAAACCCACAGATAATGATGTAATATCATTATCTAAAAAGTTTGACAGTTTAAGTGAAAAATTTGACAAGTTTCAAGTGTCAAAGGTTCAAACAACTTCACTGATTTGTGACCAATGCCAAGAAGGTCATGAATCCAGTGAGTGTCCGAATCCATCATCCGAAGATTCACTTCAACAATTACAGGTGAATGGGATCTGGTATGATCAGCGTCCTCAACAACAAGAACAAAACTTCCAGCGAAATCAGAATTTCTCTGGTGGTGGTAACAACAATTTTCAGCGAAGGACTCAAGGAGGTGGCATGGATTTAAAATCTAATAATAATAATTATGCTCAACCTTCACAGAATCAACAAAGTGAGCCTGCTGAGTGGGAAAAAGCTTTTGCTCAGATGGCTAAGGCTTCTAATGAGATGGCTCAACACACTAATGCTTTTATGGAGGAGACTCGAGCCAACAACAAGAACACAAATGCTTCTATTAGGAACCTGGAGAATCAAATAGGCCAGCTGGCAAAGCAATTTTCAGAAAGAATTCCAGGTACATTTCCAAGTAATACAATTATCAATCCAAAAGAGGAATGCATGTATATTACAACTAGAAGCGGGAAAGTAGTGGCAACCCCAGAAAAGTCGAACACAAAGATGGAAGCTAAGAAGAAGCTTAAGGAGGTTAAGGAGCCAGAAAAAGAAATTGAAAAACCTGTGGAAGAAGAAAAGCCAGTTGAGAAGAAGAAGTTTGAGCTGAGCCATGAATATGTGATGTCTCAAGCACCTTATCCAGCAAGGTTGAAGAAAGAGGCTTATAACAAGCATTATGACAGGTTTTTAGACATCTTCAAGAAGCTACACATAAACATACCTTTTGCTGAAGCTTTGTCTAGCATGCCAAATTATGCAAAGTTTATGAAGGACTTGTTGTCAAGGAAGCACAAATTGCAGGAATGCCAAACGGTGACACTCACTGAGGAGTGTAGTGCTATTATTACCAAGAAGGTCCCGCCTAAGCGTAATGATCCAGGGAGCTTCAATATCCCTATTGAAATTGGGAACACAAAAATCAGTCGGGCATTGTGTGATCTTGGGGCTAGCATTAATCTGATGCCCCTTTCTGTTTGCAATTCCTTGGGGATTACCGAGTTGAAGCCTACTCAAGCATCTTTACAACTTGCTGATAAGTCCTCAAGGAAGCCGAGTGGAATAATAGAAGATGTTCTTGTGAAGGTGGATAAGTTCATTTTTCCTGCTGATTTTGTGGTGTTGGATATGGAAGGAGGAGCTGCAATGCCTCTTTTGTTGGGTAGACCTTTCTTAGCTACATCCCGTGCATTGATTGATGTTGAAAACGGAAAGCTTGAGCTAAGGATGAATGATGAGACCGTTACCATCAATGTCTTTAATTCTTTAAAACAGTCTTCTCACAAAGATGATTGTTTTAAAGTTTCAAAGGAAAAACAAAGTGTGGCGGTTAAGGTTCCTAAAAAAACAAATGATGCCAAGAAAGATGGTGTCATGAAGGTGGAATCGAAGGAGTCTCCTAAAACTCTAAAAGAAATCTTTTGTAACAAGGTAGTGACTGAAGTATTAAAGGAACAGGAGACTGATTCAAAAGATAAAGATCCATCTTCCCATACCAACAAAATTCTTAATGAGAAGGATGACAAACATGGGAAAAAAACTCAAGAAAGGAGTCATCCTACAATGAAGAAGGTACTGAGAAAGGAGGTGATCAAACTCTTTGATAAGAGTTGGAAGAGACATCGGAAGCTGAAGTTCAATAAGAGACACCGAGATTCTATTTCTCGGAAGAATCAAAGCTTCAAAGAGTTTCTAACATGGCTCCATGGTTTGGGCCAAATCTGGGAATGGTGGCTCCAAACACCAAGGCAGCCAATACCACCAGATCCTCCATTTGCTGAGTCATCCCACGCTGCTGAGTGGGATGACATGGAGGTTTGATTTTATCTCCTTGCTGACGGAGATTTTGTACATTAGTTTATTTTTCTGTTTTGTATTTTAGTTAGTATATTTTTCTCTGATGTTTTAATGTGCGCATTATAGTCTCTTCTATATGCCACTGTTTGTTCCATTGTGCAGGTTTTCCTTCTTGTGGTTTAATTATTGCTGAGGACAGCAATGCTCTAAATCTGGGAATGGTGGGCTTGCGTCTTAGAACTGCAATTCTTCTATCAGGGGAGATATCCTAACTCTTTTCATTTTCTTAGTTATTTTTTATAGTTATTTGGTGTGCCATTAAAAAAAAAAAAATAAAAATAAAATAAAAATGTGTGTTTTGAACAAATCCCAGGTTTAAATGTGCTCATCTTGTTAATGTACATGATTAAATTCTTGGAATATATTGTATGACTTTCTGACATAACATTGCATAGGCATAATTAGATTGCATGATTGCTCGTTTGTCTGAGTTAATATTGTGAATTCTGATAATGTCTGAAGTCAATTTTCTTGAGTCTGCATTGATAACATAGCTGTGAGGTTTTGAGCCTAAACACTGAAATTTTTGTTGAGAGGCCTCACTGTTTGTAATACTCTAGAACTTGATTGGTTTCTCTGTGATTCATGCATTGATTGATATGATAAAGGCATTTTGTTTTTATTAGCTATTGGCCAAAATAACCCACATGTATGAAATTTTCCCTTGCTAGCCCCTTTGAGCTTGAACTTATTTGTTGATAAATGACCTATGGCCTAATTGATGGCTTAGCCTATATCCATGTGACTTACCTTGATTGAGATTGAATCACTAAATGTGTTGAAAATAAAATAAAGAAATTGAGGTAAGCTCCACAAAGGTCAAGTGATTAAGGGATAAAAAAAAAAAATTCATCTATGCCCTTATAAAAAATAGAAAAAAAGCAAGAAAAAGGAAAAGAGTAAAAGGTGGCTGGAAGGAATTAATTCCCGAAATTCTGTGGGAATGCTAGTGGAGCAAAAATCATTGAATTGAATGTGTTAAAGTGAAATAATATCATTTTTTCAATCTCATTGTTGTTTGAGCTACTATCCATATATTCCTACCCTGTTACCCCGGCCAAGTTACAACCTGTGAAGTCCTTTTGATCAATTAATGCATGTGTGTGATTCTTCATTTTTAAGAATTTTTGAGAATATGATCAAGCCTATGGTAGTGTTATAGCTTTGAGTGATTGAGTGCTCATTATACCCTTAAACACTGAGTGTTGAGTGAATATTATTTATCTGTGTGAGGGATAACCAATGTAGACTTGTATCTCTAAGAAGCTGATGACATTATTGGGAGTTTATGATGTTGAGTCAGGCATGCATGACATATTGTGTCTGAGAGTGTCTCTGGAATGTTATGTTGGATTAATTGATTATTTCCTAGAATTGAGTCTTGTACATTGCTGGGGACAGCAACGTTTAAATCTGGGAATTATTTGATATGCGATCAGCATATAAGGAATTCTAAGATAAAAAGAGGAAGAATGTTACTTAATCTGATGCAAGAAAAGGGCAAAATCAATGTTAATTTGTCAAATATCTTAATCTGAGGTTATGTACTGATTTTATGTTGATTTCATAGGAGAAATGCACAAATTGGAGCTGAAAAGGACAAAGTGAAACTAAAGGCTCACGCTACGAGCGTGGGAATGGCGCTTGCAGCAAATTCAGATTTTAAATTCGAAATTTGAATTCAAATTTATTTTAATTAAATCTTTCCGTTAAACGTTTCTGTAATAAATTCATACTTTAATATTTCCGTTATAACGTTTATGTAATAAATTGTAAGGTTTTCGTTATACGTTTCGTCAGAAGGGCAATCTTGTAATTTCACGCTCACAGCAGAAAAGAAGAAGAAAGTGACTCAGTCAATGCATAAAAGAAGACCTAAAATCCCACGCTCACAGCGCGGGAATGGCGCTCAGAGCGTGGGAAGAAGAAAATTGGCAGAAGGTCCCGCGCTGAGAGCGCGAGATCCGCGCCATCAGCGTGGGAGGTGCGAAAAGATGGAAATTCAAATTTCACATTTTAGGTCAAAGTCTCTTATAAAAAGAGACTCAACCTTTGAAGGAAAACACATCTCAGAATACACATCACAAGACCTAGAGGAGGCGTTCTTCGTGTTCATCACTCTGTTCTTGTACTCTTCTTTATTTTCTTTTTCCAGTTTATGTTGAAATCAGATCAGCGATCATGATGTTGATTGGCTAGATCTATTTCTGTAGTCAGGGGCATGATCCCTTTGTAAGCAATTGCTACAAGGATTGAATTATTCTATGTATTGAATTAATATATTTCATCTTTTATCTTGAGCGTATTGATATTATTTCTGTTAGATCTGATCAACCTAATAGGGAATAATATTCTGGGGATCAGGATTCATAATAGGGATGTTGGAATACTGATCCTGAAAGGAGATAAAGATGACTCTTCATGCATGTTCTAGGGATAGACTTGTATGGATTGCAGTCGTGGGATTTATCTACATAATGCTTATTTTCAGGCGGAATTACTAAGGGATTAGGGTTCCAATTGAAGTAAAGGGTTAGATCGCCAAGGGATTGGGATCTAACTAATTATTTCTAAAAGATGATAATTTGTCTGAGTTGTTAATTTCAATAGGTTTTATGAATCAATCCGAAGTAAAATTGGGAACAATTGGTGAATGTACCTGGCTACAGTCTTCTTCATCACTTTTTCTACAAAAACATTTCTTCATCTATTTTAAGTCTTTTTCAGAAAAATACAAAAACAAATCTTTCACTTTTATGGTCATTTAATTACAATTATTTGTCAACAACCAATCGATTTATCTAACTTAAGAGGACAGGTTATAGTAGTAATTGTTTATCAATCCCTGTGGAGACGATACTTACTTATCACTTTATTACTTGGAACGATAGGTGCACTTGCCGAGATCGCAACACTCATCCTTCAACTTTGCTCTCTTAGTGCTGAGAAAAATCTGGCCAGAAACTTGGTTTGCAAATCGTCCCAAGTAGTAATGCTTCCTTGTGGCAATGACTGCAACCACCTTCTGGCATCATCCTTCAGTGAATGGGTGAATAATCTCAACAGAATAGCATCTCTTGTCACACCATTTATCTTCACAGTATCACTCAACAATAAGAAATTTTCAATGTGCAGATATGGATCTTCTGCACTTGTTCCAGCAAACTGCTCCTTTTGCACCAACTGCACCAAAGCAGGCTTCAGTTCAAAATTATTTAGTTCCACAGTAGGTCTAACCACACTTCCAATAGGTGGAATGACAGCAGGAGTCATATAATCCCCCAATGTCCTTTGTGGTTGTTGCACATGATTTTCTGCCATATTTTCTGCCTGTACTGTAGCACTTGTTTCACCACTGTCTAACAATTGCTGCCTTCTTCTGGCTGCCCTTCTTCTCCTTCTAAGTGTCCTTTCTAATTCTGGATCAAACAACAAAGAGTTTTGATCAAAAGTACCTTGCATACACCAGAATTACAAGAGCACCAAGATTCATACAACAAAAATTAAAAATGCTGAAAATTAAAAGACTAAATCTCAACAACTGATGGTGTTCATCAATGTTGAACAACAATTCCCCGGCAACGGCGCCAAAAACTTGTTGTCCAATTAGCAAGTGCACTAGTCATACAAGTAATAAAAATGATAAGTAAAGATCGTTCCCACGAGGAATTGTGTCAAGCACTGATTATCCACTTGTTATTGATTTGGTCAACCAAAAAGATTTGATTTGCATGAGTTTCTTGTCACTAGAAATGTAATTGCATAAAATAAGATAAGTTTAAAACACAAAGATATGAATATAATTTAAAACAGTAGTCAGATATCAATCTCCCTCAAGTATGAATTTATGAATGAATTAATTTCCATCATGACTTCTCTATCATGTGATGTTAATTAACCTTTTACTTATCATCAAGATGTAATGTCTTACTACCTTGATGGGTACATTAATCAGAAAGCCCAATGTCTTGGTCATTCCTTTCATAATACTTGCATTAATTACTAAGGTCTTAAGATTACATTAATATTATAGCATCAATGTCTTGAATACTATAATACTAATGATGAAGTTGTCAACATTAAAACAATGCAAACATGTTTGTTCTACATCATTTCATAAACAAGAATGATTGATCAAGACAACTTCATACAAGTCACATAATAGGAGAACATAACTTCACATTAATTATTCATAAATACACACTTGAGTTCCATTGAATCAGACTACAAAGGACTCTACTCAGACATAATGAAAGTAAATACAAGAGAATAAGAAAGAACAAACTCCATTGTCATGGTAGTGAATCTTCAATCTTCAATTGCAATGCTACACTACTCCTAAGAATTATTGTTTAAAAAGAAAAGAATTCAGATCCTAAGATCTGATATATGAGAGGAGAGTGGACAATGAGAGAGAGAAAACTATCTAGTCTATGTATTTTTCAGGCCTTTTGCCTTTTATAGTGTTACAAATCTGCTGAGAAATAATGTGGACGCTAAAACGGTCATAACTGGGCGTTTTAGCGTCCGTCTTGATGCGTAACTAACTGCTTTTAACTGACTTGGGCGCTAAAACGGTCTGAATGAGCATTTTAGCGTCCATGGCTGATAACCTCCCAACTGCTTTCAACTGACTTCAATGCTAAAACGCTTGATTCAAACGTTTTAGCGTTTCAGAACAGAGAAGAATTGCACATTAGAGCGCTAGAACGCTCAGTGTAAGCGTTTTAGCGCTGAGCTCCAGAGGCTTCCAATTCTGATTTGCAGCAGCGCGCTAAAACGGTCTGTGTGGACGTTTTAGCGCTCAGCACCAGTAACTTCCTTCTTCAAACTACAGCAGCGCGCTAAAACGGTCAGTGTGGCCGTTTTAGCGCTCAACACTTGGGCAATTTTCTCTTCTAGAATCTTCTTCCTTCTTTTGATGCTTTTTGGGCTTTCTTTCCCTACAAGACAATGTAGATTTTCACAAAGCTCTCAGAACTTGTAATTCAGGAAATATTAAGGCATTAACCTCCTTATTCAACCAATTATTCATACAAATTAATCCTAATTTGTGCTGAAAAACCTGATGAACCAGGGGTTTATCACATAGGGAAGTTGTTCATGTAAACAGAAAAAATAAATAAATACCATGAGCATATTTCTTTGATTAGAAACCGAACCGTAGGTGCTGGAAGGTTTGATTTCATCATTGTAATGAGCTATTAAATTAACAAAAAGTCAGAAATTGGTTTAGTGAAATAACCTGGAAAACTGGTTGTGGTATGTAATTCTGACTTGTAATATTTTGATTAGGTGCGCATAACCCTTGAGTGGGATTGATTATTGCTGCTGTTTGGTAATATTTGTGGCACGCGAGGTAAGTGTTTGGTGACAATACCTTTTGTGACTGCTAGCTGGTGCATGGATTGTGAACGTTGCTCTCATGTTCGGATTTTTGGATATGTTACTTGGATTCTTCTCTTGGACGTGAAATGTTGTATATTCTATTTTAATTATTCCGCAGCATCTTGGTATTGAATCTATAAGCTATATGTGATCTTGATTATTATCTAGTCATGCATACACATTCATTATTTCTAACTGTGTGTCTGTGTGTGATCCATGACATAGCATACATGCATAATTCTCATGTTGACTTCTGAAAATAAGTATGAAAAGTATGCATACGTTTGAGCATGCATCATGTAGGCATCCTTCGGTACCAGGGTCTTGGGACAGCTGGCTTCAGTCCGCATAGGTCGCAGTTGGAACCCTTTTGAGGAGCCACTAAGGGAACTCCACTGTGCTTGTTAGTACGTGCACCGTAGTGCTATGAACGTACTCTTGGCGTTATATACACATCTTGACTAGTAATTTTGGCGTTATATATGCAATATGATAATGCTTAGTATCTGTCGGATTTATCTTGATGATGCGACTGTTTTGTAATTATGTATCTTGTTAACATTGTTGCATTACTGGTTTTGTTGCCACACTACTGGGATTTTTCTCACCGCTTCGGGGCTGCTATTTTTATAAAATGGCAGGAGGATGGAAGAGCATTTGAAGACATGATTATATGGACATTTTGTTGTTATGTGCTGACTGTTGTTTGAACCTTTGCTGTTACCGTTTGACTGTTGGGTGACTGTATAAATATTTTGAGAAGTTGGATTATTTGTTACGCATGATTTAGCTACTATTTTGAGACTTTTAATCAGTCAGTACCTTGGATAATTCTAAAAAAATGATTTATGAAAATAATTTCTGAACGTTTATTTTAAGTGCTGTTTTTCTTTTGAAAACTGATTTTGCGAGCAATTTGTAAGTTGTCGTTCTGGGGCTACAGGCCTCCGAATGAGGCATAATTTATATGCACGTAAAGCCCCAGATATGTACTTTCAGACTATGTACAAATTATGTTTAAACTAAGTAAGTACGAATTATTGTGATTCTCGCAAGTCAGCAGGTTTTTAGAAAAATATACTGAATTCGCGAGCATCTTGCGAGTTCTGTTTCGTGGGGCTTTTCACCTCCGAATCGCTTATAAGTTAGACGTACGCGAAGCCCCGGATGTCTAGTTTCTCTGTAGCATTAAATATTTTTTTAAGCTATTGAACTCCATTTTATACAGATTTTATAAGACAGCAATGTTTTCTGGAAAGTTTGGAAATTTCAGCAAGCAATTTATTCTTAAAATTACTACTGTTTCATAAGCAAATTAATTTCACTCTAAGGTTTTAATTTAAGAGTCAAATTTGAAACTCTTACTTTGGATAAGTCTTAAGTTTTTTAAATGTTATCAATAAGCTTTCTTATAAATTGAATTCGTTACCACTGCGACTCTAATACGATTTAGCAAACAACTCTCTTGGATGCATACAAGAGAGGGTGTTACATATCTGGTACGACCCAATGAATCTCGGGCTAAGCTTCCTCACTCCGAGAGCACGACCAACACCGGTGACAGGTGTAAGTCTCACAAACACGTGTTCACCTTCACTGAACTCCAGTGGCCGATGCTTGTTGTCATAGTAACTCTTCTGGCGATTTTGTGCTTGCTTCAGCTTCTCTCTGATCATTTGGAATTGGGGGGTAGTCTCTTGGACAAAGTCCAAGCCAAATAACTCTCGATCTCCAACCTCATACCAACAGGTAGGAGTCCTACACCTCCTACCACACAATGCCTCGTAGGGTGCCTTGGCCAAGCTAGCATAAAAACTATTGTTGTACAAAAACTCAACCAATGGTAGGTACCGATCCCATGCTAAGCCCTGCTCTAAAGTGCAAGCCCTCAACATGTCCTCCAATGTTTGGATGGTCCGCTCAGTCTGTCCATCAATCTTAGGGTGATAGGTTGTACTCAATCTCAACTGAGTACCAAAAGCTCCCTACAGCGCCTCCCAGAACCGAGATGTGAACTTGGGTCCCTATCGCTAATGATACTCTTGGGCACCCCGTGAAGCCTCATAATCTTGCGAACATATTGCTTGGCCAACTTCTCTGTAGTGAAGCTCACCTTCACTGGAATAAAATGGGCAAACTTAGTCAATCTGTCCACAATGACCCAAATAGAGTCACAACCAGCCTGAGTCTTAAGCAATCCCACAATGATGTCCATGGAAATACTCTGTCACTTCCACTACGAAATCTCAAGAGGTTGAAGCTTACCAGACGGTTTCTGGTGCTCGATCTTCACTTTCTGGCATATCAAACACTTGGATATATAAACTGCTATATCTTACTTCATGCCCGGCCACCAGAAGTTTCTCCTCAAAATCTGGTACATCTTTGTAGCCCAGGGTGGATAATGAATTGCCCCTTATGAGCATCTGCCATCACCTCCTCCATCAACGGACCCGTAGGTACCACAACCCTTTTGTAGAACATTAACAATCCCCCATCGTTCCAAGACACATCATCTAGGTTTTTCACATAGTCAAGGCATTCTCTTTGCACCTGTGCCTGTTTGATCTTGTCCATTAACTCATTTTTAATTCTCATAGCTTTTGTCTCCAAAAGTGCACCCCCAAACAAAAAGGTCACTATCAAGTCTCAAAATTTCTCAATCACATCAAAATCATTAATCATCAAGCTAGATAGACTAATGGATTTCCACTCAAAGCATCAGGTACCACATTGGCCTTACCTGAGTGGTACTTTAACTCAAAGTCATTGTCCTTAAGAAATTTCATCCATCCCATTTGTCTCATGTTCAGCTCCTTCTGATCAAAAAGGTACTTCAAGCTCTTATAATCGCCGAACACTGCAAATTTCATGCCATATAAGTAGTGCCTCCAAATTTTAAAGGCAAAAACAATAGCAGTCAACTCCAAATCATGAGTCGGGCAGTTCTCCTCATGAGGCTTTAACTGCCTCGAAGCATAAACAATAACTTTACAAGTCTACATCAACACACAACCTAGCCCCTTCTTAGTAGCATCGCAATATAGCTCAAACTACCCCGCAGGATCAAAAATGATCAACACTGGTGCAGTGCTCAATCTCTCCTTCAACTCCTAAAAGGATTCCTCACACTCGTGAGTCCACACAAATGGAGTCTTCTTCTGGGTAAGGTGAGTAAGTGGCAACACTATCTTGGAGAATCCCTCAATGAACCTCCTATAGTAGCCTGCCAAACCCAAGAAACTCCTCACTTCTGTAACTATTTTGGGTCTCTCCCAATCCAACACTGCCTCAATTTTATTTGGATTCACTGCCACTCATCTTGTAGTAATCACATGCCCAAGAAATTTCACTGAATTGAGCTAAAACTCACACTTCGAAGGCTTTGCATAAAGCTTATTCTCCTTTAGTACTTGCAGTACAATCCTCAAGTGCTCCTCATGCTCCTCCTCACTCTTGGAGTGAATCAGTATATCGTCAATGAAGACAATCTTAAAACGATCCAAGTATGACTGGAAAATGCGGTACATGTAATCCATGAACACTACAGGTGCATTGGTGAGTCCAAATGGGATCACCAAATACTCATAATGACCATATCTCGAATGAAGCGCGGTCTTGGAAATATCCTCCGGCTTAACCCAGATCTGATGGTATCCGGACCGAAGATCAATCTTTGAGTACACGCAAGCACCCCTGAGTAGATCCAATAGATCTTCAATACGTGGGAGGGGGTACTTGTTCTTGATTGTCACATTGTTCAACTGCCTGTCATCGGTGCACAATCACATGGTCCCATCTTTCTTCATAACAAAGATGACCGGTGCTCCCATGGAGGCATACTGGGTCAGATGAAGTTCTTCACAAAAAGATCCTCAATATGCTTCTTCAATTCCATTAACTCAGGTGGGGACATCCGGTATGGAGCTAGTGAAATAGGCTTCACACCAGGCAAAAGATCAATGGAGAGCTCTATCTCCCGCTGGGGTGGAAACTCAAGAGTCTCCTCAGGAAACACCTCAAGAAATTCCCTCACCACAGGAATGCTGGTAATATCCTTTTGTGTCCTACTTACCAAACCTCCTATCATGACATAACCATATGCCTCTGCTCTCAAGGCCTTTCTCGCCTGAAGCACTGATAAATAAGGAGAAGAACTGATAAGGGAATCACAAGGAGACATCACCACTTTCTTTGCACAAAAATCAATCATCACACAGTTTCTGGACAACCAATCCATGCCAAGGATGATCTCCAGATTAGCCATAGGTAAACCAATCAGGCCTACTGAATACTCACGGCCATCAAACTGAAACACAACATCACAGTGCACAGATGAAGTATCACACTTTTCTCCAGTGGCGGGCGGTAGTAACCCGTAAAGGTGGAGAAAGCATAGAAAAGGGCAACTCAAGCCCTGTGGAAATCGGGTTCGTGATGAAAGAGTGTGTAGCCCTGAAATCCAATAACACATCTACGTCACAACCACCAATGGAAACAGTACCTCTTACAAGGTTAGGAGCTCTGTCCTACTGCTGGCGATTAAGATTGTACACTCGGCCTGTGGCTGGTGGTGCAGTAGGTGGTACGGCATAGGGTGATGAAATCATTTGAAGTGGTGTAGCTTGGGCAACTATAGCCTGAGCAACTAGTGCATAGCAATCCCTGGCCACATGGCCACTCTTCCCATACTTGTAACATAGCAGCCACCAGTAACACAACGCCCCATATGCTCTTTCCCGCATCCTGCACATGTAGGAGTAGAATGAGGTCTAGCAAAACCCCCCTACGGTGTAGAAGTCCTCTTGAACTTGTTGAGCGGCTATCTGGCTTGCAACTTTTTTCCCTTGCCCTTGTCGTCATACCTCTGGAACCACTGACTTTTTTCTCCTCAGATGCCTTGGCTTTTTGGCATTGCTGACCATATATACATCCTCTATGTCACGACATTGTTGAATCAATGTGCAAAAGTCTCTGGATGTAGCTCCAGCTATCCTGTCTGCTATCTCCTCATTCAGGCCTCTATGGAACTTATAAGCCAAGAACTCTAGTGTAGGTCTAACAGTCCGAAAATGTGCAAATTTGGCTAGCTCATTGAACTTAGCTAGATACTCGTCCACAGTCATTGAGCCCTATACTAGGCGCTCAAACTCTCCTTGCTTGCACTCCATGGCATCATATGGGAAATAATCCCCCAGAAATAGCTCCTCAAAGAATGGCCAAGTAATAATCTGGCCCTGCATCTCATACGCCAAGGAGGTGTTTACCCACCACTTATGTGCATCTCCCTCTAACATGTAACTACCGAACAATAGCTTATGTGGGTCGATGCACTGCATAACTCTGAAGACCTTGTCCAAAGACTAGAGCCATCTAGCAGTAACAATTGGATCATAGGATCCATCAAATTAATGTGGCTTGTGTTTACGGAAAGCATTCAGCCGGAGGTCTCTCGTCTCCTGATCTTCTACTGGCTCATAATAGAGTTGCATCATCCCAATAAGGTGACTAACACCCTCCATGTGGCTCAGACCATCATCCTCGAAAATGTGTATCCCACCTCCTCCATTCCCATCTTGGTGACTAGGTGGAGGCAGTGGTGGCAGTGGCTGTGGAGTTGGTGATAGAGGAAACTGCCATCATTACGACCAATCCTCATCTCCTCCAACATGACACTCATCATGGTCTTGTTCGCGAACCTATTCGCCTCAAGCACGTCTTCGGCGGCTTTCCCATTCTCCTCTCTCACGGCGTCCAACTTCGCCTGGTTAGCCGCCCTAGTGGTCTCCTGATCGGCTTGCCTAGCCGCCTGCATCTCAACTAATGCAGTCAGGATAGGATTAGGCTGACCCTCATACGTCTCCCAAGTTCTCCTATGAGTGTCATAACTCTGCATATGTTGCACAAAGGATGAGTTGATAAGCCCACACAATGCGGTCACACATGCATTATCATAGTAAAACCTAAAAGAAACTCACAATACAGATCACAACACAAAGCATCTTAAGTTATTGTAATACATACAGGCTTTTTCCCTAGAAAATGCTCTGATACCATAAAATGTAATACTCCGTGTGCACCCGGTGTATTGAACATATAAATGCTAATAGCGTAGCTCGATAAATGGGGAAGCTAAAATTTTCCAATTATGAAACTTATCATATTAGCCAAGTGGATTTACTTATTTCTCCTCAAAATAGAGCCGGTATGTAAATTGCAATAAATAACTACACTGAATAACCTCATAGCATAAATAAGTATCAAGTCATGAAACTACAACACGTAGACCAGACCTGTCTTGATATAATACTACAACTCAAGTCTGAATTAAACATAGCTTATACCAATGTGGCATGGACAACTCCCATGCTCACCAAATAGAACAACATAGTAAGATCATGTCTCAAGCACAATAGCCAAATAATAATAATCAGTCATAATCATATCCAACATGCAAGTAAAAACATGCAACATATCAGCTCAACTCCGGCCTCCTGCCTCCAGAGGTCTCCGCCTCAGGGACACCTGATCTGAAAATGTGCCCCACACGGGATGAGATTTCTATGAAAAAATCTCAGTAAGACAAGGGGTCCTCAAGGACTCTTCCACCCCAAGCTCACTTACCAGTATATTATAAGTTTAGAAACACTAAATACAATGCATGTTCATATTATGGCAATATAATTATGACAACATATTCAAATACTCGGAAAGTCATGTACCACAGTTCATATCTGATGTGATGTATGCAAGTGGGGTTCAACTGGCCAGAGAACAGGATAGGAATTACACACGTCTGCGACCTACCAAAACATGAGGGTTGTTTCCTCATGCCTTACACACCAGGGTTGCTGACTGATCGTGCAAGTACCCAATATCACATCCATACATTACATCGCTAGGTATATCCACATATCTCAGGCATATGTCAATGCATATATCATTTTCATAAAAGCATACCATGCATATAAACCACCCTCCCATGGAGGTCGGAGGAACAAGAAACAGATCAATCCGAGGATCAGAAGCTTACCTGTCAAGCTAAATCCTCCCTCACAACTCAGTTTCCAAAGGGTCACAAGTAATAACAATGTCCAGCAAGGTCACAGATCTGTTTTCATATTATTCACATCATCAATATTCATAGTCTAGAGTTTCATTACATTATGACAACGTTTCCTTTTTCGTTTAATGACCGTAGGCTTCTCTCAAAGCCATAAGCCTTCAATATTATATGTTTTGACTTAGTTACATCATTACAGGTCCATACTAACCATTTATGAGTCAAGAAACCTAACTCACACTTCTGTTTAGACAAAATAACTCAAAACACAAATTACCCAGAATATCCGGATATCCAAATCCGGATATCACAGGGTCAATATTCAGATATCCATATCCGGATATCATATCCAGATATCCATATCTAGATATCATCTCCGAATATTTCGTGAAAGAATGCAGTTCTGCATTTTCGCGAAGATATCCTTCCAAGACTCCATTTTTTTATGTTACCAGACGTTCAAACATGCATATTTAAACACATTTAGGCTAGAGTTCATGTTGGTTAATTAATCACCTCATTTAATATGTGAAGACTTAATCCTTTACACAAAAACTCAAGGACAAAGGTAGTGTTGCATACCCAAAGGCTCCAAATAGAAGACAGAAGGTGTCTTAAAGCCCTCTACACCACTATACAATTTTGCTATTACAAGGCCACGAAAATGGTTCACAAGCTTTGTCTTTTCCTCCAAAAAAAATAGCTTCTCGAAGTATCAAATGCCAAGGAATTGGCTTCCACTCCACTAACCAAGTAAGTCCGCCCCCAACCCTCACCACACAGTGGCTACAACTCAGAAACAAGGTGTCGTTCTACCTCAAGATGGTTAATTTCAAGTTGTATCAATGGTGACCAACTTAAAGAAGAAGAAAAATGGTGTATGGAGGTGATCTTGAAGAGGATACTGTATTGAAAAGGTGTAGAACACAAGGGCAGCTTGAGAGGCACATAGAGATGAATAGAATCTGCCCTAAGTTTGTGTGCAAGTTCCTATTTATAGGCGCACTTAATTAATCCATCGGTATTAGTTCTAATAGCTCTACTAATTATTTTACTCCCAAACTTAATATTCTGAACCTAAACATTTTTCTAGGAGCTATCATATTTTTATTATAATTTTCGAAGCACTTTTTCGGTACGCATTTTATATGTAGCCGGTATTAGTTCTGATATCACCGCTCATTATTATTAGTCCAAACTTGATATCCTTGACCTAGAATTTTTTTTAGAAATATTTATATTCTTATTATATTTTTTCGGAATACTTCACCTGTACGCATTTATACAGTGAAGCATAACCGATATTTGCACTTTTCATCAAAAAAGCGACTTAAGCATTATTCTACTTTGTAAATAATTATATTATCATAATTATGCTTAATATTTATCAACTACATGCTCCGGCATCAATAATCTTATTTAATTAATTATTTAGCGGTGCAGGTACTTACACAAGACAACAAGGTGGTGTGGATTTCCATCGGAGGACTTGTGTTCTTCAAGTCTGAAGAATTGATCAAGAATACATTTGATCAGGAACATTAATCCAAATAAAGGTATCAACTTTAAACCCCTAACATGTCTATTGCATGATTCATGGGGTTAAACATGCTTGAAGGTGGACAAAGATTGCCTTTTCCGCACAATTTTTTTTCCTCCTTTATGTTCATGGCCTACAAGAGGCTACTTTCAACATGAATTCATGTTAATTCTGGTTATTGTGAGTTAAATATATTCTAGTTGATTGTGACTTCTAAAATAATGGTGTGAAATAATTGGTATGAGATAGTTGATGAAACTATGAATGTTAAGTTAATTATGTTTATTTAATGGTGAAATGATGTAAAGTACATAATTGTATGATTTAAGATTATATGGTGTTCTTTGTGTTTTGGGAATTTGACATGTAATGAAGTGAACTCGTGGGTGTAGACTTCTCCATAAACCCAGAGCTTATTGAGTTTATCTCACCCCGCATTATGGGGATATATTTCAGGTACGTCTAATGTTGGTGATAAATCCCGTGGTAAGAAGTTGGTCCGTGAGGATTAGAGTTACATGTGAAGCAGTTGGGTAGAATAGTGGAATGTGTTGCAAAGTTGAATGTATGTATGTTTTGATGTGGCATGACTAGTGTAAGAGCATGCAGTATAATATAGTGTAAATATCTTTTGAAAGACCAATGAAGCCTATGTTGTATTAATTAAAGTGACAGAGATATATATTAGTATGTACATATTATATGTTAGGTGATGTAAATGGTAGGGAGCTATCTTTGATAGTTGCGCATAAAGTTTGAATGGAATGAGTATTGTGTCAATCAGGTGTTATACATATAGAGGGAATGTGACCCCCATAATTATCCAATAAACAGGAAAGATGCTGTCAAAATTTATAGAAAGCATATTATAATTGTGTATGACTTTGGAGAGTCATATCTAACTCAATTCTTAGTCAAATAAAGCGAGTAAGATTTCATTTTGAAGCTTGTGATGTCTTCTGTGATTTTCTAAAATTTGGAATTGTGATGATTCGCGAATTGTGTGTAGTTTTTGTTTAAACATGGATTGCTCAAGTTCGCCAGGTAGTTGACAACAATTGCCTTTTAACTTTGGAAATTAATATCTCCTTCATTTTATTTATCGAAACAAGCTTATAATATATCAAATTGGAATTTTAGTTGTTAACTATAACATATCAAAAGTTGAGAGTAAACATATGAGTGTAACTCCTGTTGTGCTAAAAGTAGTGAGGGAACCCAGATTCGCTGTTGACGTTTGTTGCTAGTTTTGAGTAATTAACTTACAGTAAACATATCTGGAGTGGTAGAAGTCCAAATTAAGCTTATGATATGTTGTTGGAAAGCTTAGAGAGTCTAGTTTAACATACTAAAATATGAGAATTTATTTGTAAGTGACTCGAGTGTAGTTTTGAAAATACCGAACCTATATAAGGTTGGTAAAATGTAAAAAGGTTTAATTAAGCTTTGTTGGTTTACGGTAATCACTTAGCAATTTTGGATATATATTGTATGATATTTAAGCAATAGATTTTATGTTCTGCAATTGTTTTGGTTATGATCATGTTATGTGAATTGTCTTAAATACGATTATTTTAAATGTAAATGTTCTTTTAAAAAGCAGAATGTGACACCCTCCCCTGTACACGTCCAAGGGAGTTGTCTGCTAAGCGGATTAGAGTCAAAAAGTTAACGAGTAAAATTCTTTTTCAGTAAAAACTTTTTCATATTACCAATTAGAAAAGCTTGCCTAGAAACTGACTTTGAAAAATAAAAAAGTAACTAACTTTTTAAAAAGGCTTTCGCCGCGCAACTCTGATTTTTCCTGAAAATAGCATGTCTTTCAAAAATAATGTAAATTCGAAATCAATAGCTAAAAAAAATTCTTTAACGCAAGAAAACTAGACATCCCGGGCTACGCCTACATATAAATTATAAGCGAATCGGAGGTGAATAGCCTCCCGAAACAGAACTCACAAAGTACTCGAATGTTCTTTGTATTTTTCCAAAAACCTCCTGACTTGCAAAAATAATAATAAATCGGGATTCCAAAATTTCATTGTAAAGTTTAAAAAATCTGAAAGTATACAACTGGGGCTTTACATACATATAAATTATACCTCATTCGGAGGTCTGTAGCCCCAAAACGGCAACTCGCAAAGTGCTCGCAAAAACATTTCAAAAATCCGAATTTAAGTACAACAGCAATTATTTTCACAAACTAATTACCAGAATTATTAACATCATGCTACACTTCTTTTAAAAAGAGAACATACATCATGCCATGCCATTCTTTAAGAAACTACATCATGGTCAATTATTCAGACTACACTCAACAGAGACAGCGAGCAAACAGCAAGGTTGTCCACATCATAACTTAACAGAATTGTCATGTAATCATGTCATCAAACACTTCCTCAAATGCTTCTAGGTCATCCTGCAATTTATAAAAATTGCAACCCTAAAGGGGTGAGAAAAATCCCAGTAGTGTGACAATAAAACCAGTACCGCAACAATATTAGACTAGGCACAAAATTCCAAAACAGTCGCATCAACATATAATTCTTCCAGATAGATGCTAACATATAATCATAGTACGTATATAACGCCAAAGTACTAATCATATTGCGTATATAATGCCAAAATACTAGTCAAGATGCGTATATAACGCCAAGATGTACGTTCATAGCACTGCAATGCACGTACTAACAAGCACAGTGGAAATCCCATAGTGGCTCCTCAAGAAGGTTCCAACTGCGACCTATGAAGACTGAAGCCAAGTGTCCCATACCCTGGTACCGGAGGGATGCCTATATGATGCGTGCTCAAATGTATGCTTACTTTTATTATATACTTCGGTTTCCAGAATGAATGGACAATGTTGTATGCTATGACATGTTTGACCCACACACAAACAGAAACATATGAATCATGAGGTGCATATGCATGACTAGATAATAATAACATATATTTCTAGTACTTTTAATACCAAGCTGCCGAATCACAAATAATTCCCCAAAACGGAATTTCCATCATGTCAAGTCCAAAGGCAAAAAACATATAACATACACTAGAATACTAATCATAAGGGACATGTGAGCATCAGTTCAAAATTCCATACACTAGCTAATAGTCACAGTAGGTCTCACCACCAAACACATACCTTGAGTCTTTAACTTTTAATCAATATATATATATATATATATATATATATCTCAAATTCAATCCGGTCCTCTTGAAGCTTGTGACCCTAGACAAGAAGGTGCCAACAATAAATCAGAATTCTATTCCATTCTTCCTATAACTCACATGAAGTTTTCCATGCTTCCCAACTCTTGGATTTAATCGGATTTAATGATACTATTATAAGGTATAATTGCTTCAAACTTAGTTCTTATTTATCAAGATTATCAAGAGACCAGGTCAAAGGTTTAAAACACATGAGGGTCCGATTCTTAGACCCTCACAAGAACTTCTGATTTTTCATTTTACATAGCATGTCC
Organism: Gastrolobium villosum; assembly: GCA_032173675.1. Classification (NCBI taxonomy): domain Eukaryota; kingdom Viridiplantae; phylum Streptophyta; class Magnoliopsida; order Fabales; family Fabaceae; genus Gastrolobium; species Gastrolobium villosum. The sequence continues at coordinate 25,565 of JAVKPL010012504.1, read as the reverse complement.
CACACGGTTTTTAGGCCCTTCTTAATGCATTCATTTTCCATTAACAAAACACAACCAACTAGATTTAGGCATGAGCTAATAGGTCATTTACATGCTTCCTACAAAGATTACCAACACACCCATGGCTCGGTTTAAAATCTGATTTCAAGGTTTTTATACTAATTATTTTTCTGTTCTTAATTTTTATTCTACCAACCGTTAGTAATGCCAGAATCACTTAATCATGAATAATTAAATTTTCAGCATATTATCCACTTAAGTTTAATGCATGCCAAGCCATAAACACCATTCTATTCTAACAAATAGTTCTACAATTATGAGGACCGTGATCAAAGCCCCAAAAAGATACTCTTTAGACATGCATACCCAAGGCTCACGGTTCATACAGCTAGGCAGAATAGGAGAAGGAAAGACAACAACAAGGCGTCCCCTTTGATGCAAGTAAAACCGAGACAATAAGGAGTAAGGAAACTTGGCTTATGCTATATTACCTCCGTGCATGCAATCAGAGGTTCCCAAGTCAGCCACTGTTGGTTTAAACTTTATTTAATTAAAGAAAATAGAAAATGAAGAGTTTTGTGGTGAAGGAACATGTCCTTAGGAATTTGTTAGTGGACAATTATTATGCTTAGAGTTTGGTGAAGAGTTGTGTCTTTTAGTTATGAAGATTGTGTCTTTTAGTTATGAAGAGTTGTGTTGTTTGGAGTCTTTTGTATGTTGGCCTATAAATAGGTCCTTTGTATTTCATATCAAATATAGCCAGAGAAAAAGAATATTAAGGCTTGAAAGAAACAAGTAATAGAAAGAGTAGTTTCTTCAAACATAGAAGAGTGATGCATTTGAATACAAGAAAATTATAGGACCTGTGAATTACAAATTGTTATCAGAGCTATGGAGAAAAAGAGCGAGTTGGAGGTGCCACTCTTCCATGGGGATAAGGATGAAGCATTAGATTGGCTTTTCTGTTTGAAGGAATTTTTTCGGAAAGAAAAAACCTGGACGGAGTACAAATGGCAGGTAGCCATGAGAAGACTCAGAGGAAGCGCAATGAAATGGTTCCGTACATGGAACTGCCGCGACTTTAATAATATATGGAAGAATTTTCTAATGGCCTTCATAACAAAATACTTGCCTGGACGTTTTGATCTGATTAATGAAGAAGATGAAATCTTCAATGATGATGATGAAGACGAGGAGAATGATGCGGATGAAGAAGAGACCGAGATGGCGGAATCCGAGGTTGCCAACGGCAACGCATCCGCGGAGGAGATTGACGTGTCGGAGCGCGTAAGAGACAACTCGGAGAAGAAGACGATGGAGATGACTGCGGCCAAGGGAGCCGAGATAGAAGATGAGGAGAATGAAGGAGCCGAGATCGAAGCGGAGAAGGACGGGAACGACGAGACCATTGTCGAGGTAGAAGACTTCGCAGAACCTGAGTGTCTGGAGACAGAGTCGAAAATCGAAAAGGAGATTGAGAAGCCGAGGTGCTTGATGGAGATCGACATGGAGGAGACCGCGAATCCAAGTTCCGTGTTGATAACCATGATGGGGGAGATCCCGACTAAATCACCGAGTTCATGTTTTGGAGAAGAGCTCGACCCCGGCGTGATAAGGTTGATGTCGGAGACCGGCATAGGCATGGTTCAGGTTGGAAGTCAGAAGTCGGAGACTGCATTGAATTTATGGTGGAAGAGGAAGATGTCGACACCACCGAAAAGAGACCAATTCCCTGGAGGACGGTGGTCTGAGATTCTATCGATGAGGCGCGTGGAAGCTAGACTTGTTGAAGAAGTACCCGGCGATGAAGTGGATATTGTTGTAGAAGAAGCCGAAGCAGGTGTTTCGGATAGGAAACCCGCCAGTGAAGAAGCTGAGAGCGGAAAAATGGAAGGTGTAATTGTGGAAGTGGTTGGCGAAGAAAAATTCAAGACTGTCTATCTTTCACCAATGAAGGAACCGCCGGACAAAAGAAAAATTGAAGAAAGGAATACAACATGGAAGCAGCGCGAAAAAAATCAACCGGTGGAAAAATCAAAAAGAAGAATTAAAGTTTAAGGGGGAGTTTTGTTGGTTTAAACTTTATTTAATTAAAGAAAATAGAAAATGAAGAGTTTTGTGGTGAAGGAACATGTCCTTAGGAATTTGTTAGTGGACAATTATTATGCTTAGAGTTTGGTGAAGAGTTGTGTCTTTTAGTTATGAAGAGTTGTGTTGTTTGGAGTCTTTTGTATGTTGGCCTATAAATAGGTCCTTTGTATTTCATATCAAATATAGCCAGAGAAAAAGAATATTAAGGCTTGAAAGAAACAAGTAATAGAAAGAGTAGTTTCTTCAAACATAGAAGAGTGATGCATTTGAATACAAGAAAATTATAGGACCTGTGAATTACAGCCACGTGGGTAGCCACCAAAGTTGAGCAACATCTCCAACTTCCTATGCTCCAAAGACTCGAGCTTTAGCCGCATGCAACAGGGAAAGATTGACAAAGATTTTACATCTTCTTAGTATACATGTCGCGGCCTAATAGAGTAGAGTAAAAGAGGGAAACTTGAACTCGAAATTACCTTCTCACTTGCGCCTAAAAGACTACAATCCAACAAGAAACAACATTTCACTCCTCCTATGCTTCAAGGGTCGATTTCCGCTGCATGCAAGAGAAGAGAGGACTCACACAAGGCTGAATCTAATGCATGCAGTGGGACCACTCAAACAGAAATGATCCAAGTAGGAAGGGACAAGAATCGAAGAAAGGATACTTCACCTCCTCAAGATGAACCTTCGGCCGAGTAAGGGAAAAAAGATGAATGCAAACTTGAGTGTTGAGGCTCTCCTCTTTGGACTAGCGACTTAGAGAAGTAGAAGATGAGGCTGATTAGTTTTCTGAACCCAATTGAATAGTCAATCAGGTTAGTGTCTTTTTCCTTTGTTGTGCGCACTAGGAGAATGAAGGATACGAGCTTGTGTGTCACTCTCCTTGGTTGTTGGTGTTCAGCCGAACAAGGGAGAGAAAAAAGGAGTGAGCTTTGGAGGTTGGTTTCTCTTTGAGTTACGGCTTTGAGGGGGAGAGAATGAGGCTGGTTTTTTTTATTTTTTTGACCAATAGCTGAATGAGTAATCATATGTGTTTTTCCTTCTTTTCTGCTATGCGTACAAGGAGTAAAGAAGTGAGATGGATAAGTGAACCATTTCTGACCACTAGAAACATACACGCATTCAGATTTCTTTGAATATGTTTCTTGATTGCAAGTATGTTAGTATATGGGTGTCCTAGAGACAATCTTTTGATTAAATAAAGGACACTAGATGTAGAACTTTGTTTGTCACAAATAAATGAAAGCACTATTTATTCAGTTTCATATTGTGTCTCGATATTATTGTTAATATTATATGAACGAACTGGATAAACCCCTTGGAATAGAACAAGTATCTCTTGAGTATCTGTGATGAGATCACGATCATGAGGATTCAAGGATATCGCATGTATATTCCTAATTATATGTTCCTAGTCTAGAGACACTCAGTTTGGGGATCAGTTATCTCAGGCAAGACTAGTACGACTTATCTACTTGTATATGGATACAAGGTAAAGACCTCATGAGCTACAGATATGGAGATATCTTAGCTAAAGTCGTGGGTGGACCAATAAGAGTATAGCTCGCACTGAACAGACCCAAAAAGAGACTCTATGAGGAAATCTCACAGATAGTGTCATTAGAGTAATCTCTTTATATTTGGGTATGTCTTTCCTTAGACCAGAAGTTATTACTTAGACTGTGTTCTTTAAGGCATGTTTTGATTGTATGCCTCGTCTGCCTGAAACATGGAGACTCATAGGTATACTGTTGGGCGTGTCCTTAAAGGGCACAGGTCTAGGGTAATAAGCTGAAGGAAATCGTCAAATCTCTGTGAGAGATTAAGTTATCTGTAAACCGGAGAAATCGGGATGACATTTACAGGGACTCGAGAATCTATGCATAGTAAAAGAGATCATGAGATGATCTGCCTTTAGAGTCAGTAAATTGAAGATTCCCTATTTCGAATAAAGCTTACCGTAAACTGCAGGGGTTGATACATTTCCTTACCCTAGGTTAATGGGAAGATAACCGAGACAAAGGGAAATACATACGGTAACCAAATATGTGCAATAGGATGATCAAGTCATTAATCTGACTAGTTCTGGGGCAACAAAGCATTGCTAGTGCTCTGTGTTGTCATTAATTGGGTTGTGGGCTTGTTGGGCCCAAACCCAGTTATGTCAGAAGCTATGTTGGACCTAATGGGTCACACACTAACACCTTGTAGTCATGATGAACTAGCTTTAAAAGTATTGGGCCTAATAATGGTTGTTAGCCCAAGAAGCTGTTTGGAAACCCACCTAAATGGGTGGAGGGCGGATGGAGCATTGGCTTGGATAGTGCAAGCCATTACTAATTAATTTAATTAGTTAAATTAATAATCAAATATTTGAATTTTGAATTTTGAATTTGAAATTTGAATTTTGAAATTTAAATTTGGAATTTGAATTTTGAAATTCAAATTTTGAATTTGAAATTTGAAATTTGAAATTTGAATTTTGAAATTTGAATTTGGAATTCGAATTTTGAAATTTGAATTTTGAATTTGAAATTTGAAATTTTGAATTTTGAATATTGAATTTAAATGTTTGAACATTTTAATTTAAGTGTTTGAATTCGAATTTGAATTGGCTATGAAAAGTTATTTCATAACAAAAGGATAAGATGAGATCTTATTGTAACAAATTCCTTGGATCAAGAAGAGATCTTTGGAGATTACCTTGGGGCTGTTTGGGGCGCACACTTAGGTGATAAGGATGTCATCTTGTCACTTAAAACAAAGCTCCAATCAGATTTGGTAGTTGATAGAATAAGTGGGAGAGTTGGTTCAAATTTTGAATGCAACTACTCAACATATTTGGACCCCTTTTAGGGCTGAATTATGCGCATGAAATAGATACTATATATGATAGTTTATGAATCTAATTTTGAATTGTTTTGAACTTAGTTTCATGAGGATAAGATTGGAGGTTGTTGGCTAGATTTGTTTAGCAACAACTCCACCTCATCCTCCTTGATTCCATGCGCCACTTTCAAGTTAATTTGAAAGTATAATTTCATTTAATTATCATTTTCTCTTCCTCCTCTTGTGCGCATAACAAGACACTTGTTCCTCTCCTTAGGGTTTTGAGAAAACCTAGCCTACACTCCTTCATCTCATGCACCATTCTGTAGGGTAGTTCACTACACCTGTCCAAACAGAATACCTAGCCTCCACATTCACCACTTGTGCGCATAGCAAGCCTCATTGTGGTGATCATCTAGTGGCTTTCAAGAAGGCGTTCTTGCATCATTGACGAACGGTGGTGTGGACCACCATTAGAGGGTTTGAACCCTTCAGACCTGACAACTGATCTCCCTGACTGATCAGGCCGAAAACAAGGTAACATCATGTTGTCCTAAAGCCTGGATCTTATGTGCATGTATGTTTCCGCGGTAAAGTTTTTTATTTTTCCACCTTATATGCACCAGCCTTCAAGGCCAGTTTACTTTCAAAGTATTCATATTAATGTGGTTCTCTTTGCTAAGCGCACATGGATGAGAGAAAAATGGATAGGTGCCTACTTTCCTGACCACTAAAAACACCTGCATTCTAATTTCTTTGATTAAATTAAGGGATTGCAAGCATTCTCCTGTCCAAAAGCTGAGCATGCAATTAAATATATGTCATTTCTCCTAATTAAGCGCGCAAGGAGGGAGGAAGGTAGGGCTGAGTTAGTTTTTGACTAATGAAAAATAAGAGATCAGTTTTCTTTTCTTCCTCTTACACAGCGCCTATCTAGGAAGCACGGACACTTGTAAAAACAGGAAGAGTCGGGTCCGACACGCTCCGACGCTCCGACACGATCCGACACGGTGTCGGACACGCGGTTGACTTTTTCCGACACGTTGACCATTCCGACACGCGAATTTGATCGTGTCCAACACGGTCAAATGGCATTTTCGTAATTTTTTAATTTTTTTTAAAATTTTTAAAAAAAATTTAAATTTTTATAAAAAAAAATTAATTTTTTTTTTTTAAAAAAATTAAAATATATTAATAAAGCTTCCACGTGATCATATCAATTTTATTTTTTTTGTCTTTTTTCCCCTTAAGTAGATAAGAGAGCATCTTAGCATCATTGTTGTCTATTCCTATTACGCTCTTATTGTATCTCATTCTCTCTGATCTCTCTCTAATATGATTTGATCTCTCTATCTGATATTATGTCTCTCTCATCCCAGTTTTTATTTTTTTTATTAAAGCTTCCATCTTTATAACGTGTTGATGGGTATTATTAATTTAGTTTCATTTTTTTGTTAAATTATTAAATATTAAATGAAATATAAACTATATAAATTAAAAATATTATTTAATATTAAAACGTGTCCCAACGTGTCGAAATCCATAATTTTTTAGGATTGACGTGTCGGAGTGTCGTGTCGTATCACGTGTCGCGAATCGTATCGATGCTACATAGGCGCCTATAAGGATGGGAATGGAATGGAAAATTCCTTTACCTCTTGACCGATGGGGCAACTATGCAGCTTGCATGTGGGTGGTTTTAAGGGTAGGCCAAAGGTTATGACTAAGGGATTTTTGGGCTGAACTTAGATCCTCATAGGAAACTTGGGCCATCGCCCTTTAGGGGAAACTTGGACCCAATTGATGTCCCTAAGCAATATTGTTTCATGTATTGCTAGATAGTAACTAGAGTTTCCACATGGAGTGAATCAAAATAAATCCTATCCTATACATACTTACATCTCGATTTTAAAACATGCACTCTCCTAAAAAGCCCAGTACTACCTAGTAGTTGCATGAAATAATACTGTTACTAGGAAATTGAAATCAATCCTATCCCAGTTATGCTTATGCTTCGGACTTAAGACATATATATACTCATCCACAAATTCTAAATTGAATGATTTTTTTCTAAATTTATCTAATTCCACCCTAAATTTGCATATAGAATTCGAATTCAAACAGGCTTCCACATTCCTAATTGCAATCTATATAACTTCCTAATTATGTGGGATGTTACACAAAAGGTTTTACCGTATTTTAATTCAAATGTTGTGATTATAACAACGTTTAATATCATATGTATCTTAATACGCCGGTCTGGAACGGGTTGTTACAACATGATTGAATTTTACTTGATTGGGTCTTTTGGCACTAACTGAGTTTTTTTCTAGCTCCGTCACTGCATTTAAGGAACCTAAGTAGTGGAATCATGCATACTTGATCACACACACATGATACTATATTATACAGAGGCTAGCCATATTCATTCATGTGTGAGAAATCATTATAAACCGTAAGAAGTTGAGTTGGATCAAAAAATACATTTATATGTTATCAAAAAAAAAATACATTTATAAGCACTTCTATTTTGCAGTTCAGCCGATTAAAATAGGACAAACACTCAAGTAAATGATTTACCCAAGTAAATGCTAATGAACAATTTACTCGTGTAACCCTTTGAGATTTACTTGAGGAAATCTATAACAAAAATATAAAATTTTGGATTTCGATCTCTAACGGCTATAAACGTCTCGAATATCCATTAGACTTATATATAAGCATGTATAGAGGGTTCCTAAGCACAAATTACACTTAGTTTAATTAGATTACTTAGATTTAGATTGATCATCTTTGAGAGGCATATTTGGCATACTTCAGAGACAAGGCTCTTTAATTCGTCATTCTTTTTCGTTTATTTTGGTTTTTGTTTTTATTGGATTAAGAAGAGAATGTTTTTGATCTATTTGAGATTAGTTTGTTGCTGGAAGTTGATTTGAGCTATTAGAGAGATCATATAAGCGTGTAGGTTGAGGAAGTAACCATGATTGGTCAAGATTCTTGAAAAACTCCATTGTATATGGTTTCTAGGGTACCCGTTGGAAGTTCTAAGTTTACTGGATGATCTACGATAGTCTGGACGTAGTCCTCGTGTAGTTTGAGGGTGAACGATGATAAATTTAATGTTTGATCTTTTAACCCTTGAACTCTTTAATTTTCACATTTAATTCTATTTTACTGTGTTTTAATCTTTGTTTTGAATATGTTTTTGGGTTGGAAGGAGTTTAGAATATGTTCTTGATTGTTTCCTATTGATTTTATTGATTTTGGATTAAGGGAAAATAGTTTCTTACAAAACAAGTTACCATAATTTATCTCTGTCTTGTGGGTTTAAGTCATTCTTCGTATAAGACCACCATGTCCTATAAATGTGGCTACCCTCCCCACCATGTCACCCAAATCCCTTATTCCTTATTCCTTCATTGGTAACCGTAATATTTGGTTCTTCAGTTGACGGGCATCATTTGCTTTTATTCTTGCACACACACTCTTTCTTTTCAAAATTTAAGTTTTAACTCACTATATCATGACCATTTATCATTTATTGCATAGAAGTTTTTTTTAGGATTCGTGGAAACTGAAGGTGATAAATCTTATTTTCTCATGTTTGGTATGAGATTTTTAAAATTTTCTAGGGAATTTGATTTTTTCGGAATTTTGTTTTATGTGTAATTTTTTTTGAATATACCATCTAAGAATACCACCCAGGAAAATTTAGCATGACCAAACATAACATCAAGAAAATTAACCTAACATTTCCGAGAATATTTTAGCCTACCAAATAACTTTGTAGTAACATTCCTGAAAAATTTATTTTTCCACCATATTTCTGAAAATCGTGATTTGCAGATAAATTTCTTTGTTACTTTATCTAATGCCCCATCAAAGATTTATTTTTTTTCCCACCATATTTAGTTGCTTTATTTTCTTTTTTAACCAATTTTTTTTATATATATAAATACGAGATATCCTCCTGTGGAGGTAATTATATTTAGAATTAAGATTTTAAATCTCCAACAAAGATGATATTAAAATTAACCAATTTATTCTAAAGATATAAACACACGATTTATAATCAAAGCGAATAAGTTATCATATATGATTTTGAGTTGCAGATAATGCATGTATTAATTTAATTGATGATGAATTTTAAATATTTTTCATTTATTCTTTTAACATGAAATATTAATTTTAAAAGGTTGAGATTTCTGCAATTATATAAAAATGCGGCTTATAAAATCATATACTTAAAGGGTTTGCTCTTTCTGCAGTTACTGAAGATAAGTTATCTGCAGTAAGCCCAATACGACGTTATTTTTGGGCGGAAATCATGGTATTTTTGTAATTTTAATTTATTTCAGGGTTATAATAGTCTTTATATTTATAATTTTTTAAGATTTTAATACCAAAACAATGTCATTTTAGGAATAAATGCAGATAACTTATCTGCAGTAACTGCATAAACATTTTTCCCATGATACTTAAAACCAAATAGACTAGCATTAGATGAAATTTCTATTTAGGAGAATTCCAATTTATTTAAATTAAAAAGGATGTTTGATTTCTGTTGTGCAAAACAGTTTTTTAGTTTTAAGAACAAAAAAACTAAAAAATTCGTTTGGAAAGACCTGTTTTGTAAAAAATGTTTTGAAAACTATAACTGTTTTTTGTTTTTAGAATTGAATTTAGAGAACATGTCTGAGTTGTTTTTGTTTTTGTTTTCTATCTTGGTTTTTAAGTTTTAAAAAGAAAAAAAAATAGAAAACAACTATTTCCATAACTATTTTACAAAACAGTTTTAAGAACAAAAAAATCAGAACACTCTCAAACAGACCCAAGAAATCCCAGAATACGTTTTGCTAATCACATCATTTCATCTTACGAGGACAGTTATATTGATAATATTTTTTTTTATAAACTTACAAATTATATTAGGGAAAAATATTTATGCAGATAAGTTGTCTACATTTATTCACAAAACGACGTAATTTTGGTATTGAAAGCTTAAAAAATTATAAATATAAAGACTATTATAATTATGAAATAAATTAGAATTACAAAATTACCATGATTTTCGCCCCAAAATGACATCGTATTGGGCTTACTGATGAGTCAAAGTGATGATGTGAATACAACGTACATTCCACGTCAACATAGTTTTGATGATAACAAAGAGAAATGATCAAGATCGAAGCAACATCCAAAAAGAAACTCAAGCAAATGTGAAAGCTATGCAAGCACCAAGTCTCACGCATCAATCCATGTCCATAATCTCAAATGGTATATCTACTTAGGACTTAGGAAAAATGTGTTAAGATGTATAGATACTCAGCATTGCATGAGCTCAAGGTCATGCATCACTCATATATTTCAAAAGCATGCATCCTTAAAGAAATGTCAAAACAAAAGGTTTGATTTGTCCAAAATTGATTTGAAAACGATACCTACATGATTTAAACTCTTCAATACATTTTCCATAATCAACTTCATGCATTACAAGTCATAAAAACCATTTAAAATAAGAAGGAACTCATAATTCGGACAAAAAGGGTGCTTCCATGAAATATCCGGATATTGCACTTTGAATATCCGGATATCAATATCCGGATACAATATCCGGATATCAATATCCAGATACCATATCCGGATATGCCATATCCGGATATGAGCCCGATGAATATCCGGATATGTACGGATTACAACGGCTATAAACGGCTAGAAACGGCTAGTTTTTGGTTGAGATGTCAATATAAATACTCACATCACTCATGATGAATAGTGCACGACCCTAGGGTATTTATTGAAGCTTTATTACACTTGCTAGCCTTTCTTTTGCTCATTAATTACTCACTTTGATCATTTGCATACACTTGAGCTCATCCTTCCTTTGAAGCTATACATCTCTTAGTTCTTCAATTTGTTTAATCTGTACTTTGAGAGTACTTAGCCACTTTGAATCACCTAAATCCTACTTCTTGATTTGAGAGGGGAGTGAACCCCATACTTGATAGGTTACCAAATTCCTAAGTAAATTTGGAGTGAAAAATTGTAAGGCATCAAGAGCCCAAAGTCTTGAAAAGTTGTAGAGGTTTGTCAAGCACCCTCAAGCTTGATAGTTAGTGAAAAGAATTGATCGAGCGGCTTCAGTCTGGACGTAGGTCACAGTGGTGGTGACCGAACCAGGACACATCTAGTTTGCAATTTCTCTAACCTTTATCTCTTTACTTTATTATTGAAATTGCATCTTTAGATTATCTTTATCCACTTGCTTGCTTACTTAGTTAATATCTACACTTATATTTCTCCTTATTAAATCACTTTATTGAAGAAATAGTCTTTAAAATATCAAAGGAGGCACTTTGCGAAAAGATTTTGTAAAACTCAATTCACCCCCCCTCTTGAGTATTGAAGCCACTTGTCCAACAAGTGGTATCAGAGCTTGAACTCTTGTGTAAAGAGCTTAACCGCTTCAAGAGAAGGGATGGCTTCTTTGAACCATGATATGCCCCTTGAGGGATCTTCTAGTACTAGACCTCCATTTTTCAATGGTGTCGACTATTCTTATTGGAAGAGTCAAATGAAAATATTTCTTCAATCTAATGATTTAAGAGTATGGAGTATAGTTGAAAAAGGGTATACACTACCTACTATGAAAAATGAGAAAGATGAAGATGTTCCTAGAGATATAGATGATTACACTGATGATGAAATTAAGAAAGGAAATTGGAATGCTAGAGCTCAAAATTTGATCACAAATGCCTTAGGTCGTGAGGAATACTTTCGTGTTTCAAACTGTAAGGATGCTAAGGAAATGTGGGATATTCTTCAAATAACCCATGAAGGAACTAGTGATGTTAAATTTACAAAATTAAATGCACTCACTAGAGAATTTGAAATGTTTGAGATTCATGAAAATGAAAGTATTCAAAGTATGCAAAAAAGGTTCACACACCTTGTCACTCATTTAAATGCTTTAGATAAATCTTTTACTAACCTTGAGTTGATTTCTAAGGTGATGAGAAGTGTGCACAATAGAGAATGGCAACCCAAGCTGACGGCCATTACGGAATGAAAAGATCTAAAAACCATGGACCTTGCAACCTTGTTCGACAAGCTTCAAGAGTATGAAATGGAGCTAACCAGAATAAGCTTAAAGGAACAAGCCATCAAAAAAAGTAAGGGAATTGCCTTGAAAGCCTCAACACCAAGCAAAGAAAATGATGAGGAAAAAGAAGATGGAGATTCCGAAAATGGTCTTGATGAAGATGAAATGAGTCTCTTCGTAAAGAAGTATGGAAAATTCTTTAAGAAGAATTTCACAAAGAAATCATCATTTCCTCCTAGAAGAAGATCTAAAGATGAAGGATCCTCCCAACTCACCGTCACTTTCTTTGAATGTGGAAAAGTCGGTCACTACAAATTGGATTGCCCAAATGTTCAAAAGAAAGACAAAAATGAAAAGAAGCAAGGCAAGGATAGAAGGAACTTCAAGAAGGCTTATCTTGCTTGGGATGATGAATCTAGTTCCTCCGATGATGACTCCAAGGAAGAAGCAAACCTATGCTTCATGCAAGATGGAAGACCATCGGAGAAATCAAGTAAAGAAACCCAACATATATGTCTAATGGCAAATGAGGACAAAAATGAATCCGAAACCGAGGTAAACTCATCTTGCTCTACTATTTCCCTTTCATATGATGAGTTGTCTGACATGTTTGAAGAAATGCATAATGAAATACTAAAACATGTTAAAACTCTTAGAGCATCAAGAAAAACTATTAGTTATTTGGAAAAAAAAGTTGCATCTTTAGAAAATGAAATTAAAGAATTGAAGGATGAAAATGAAACTCTCAAATTACTTGATGCTAGCATTGGTTGCATCAAATGCCTATCTTCAAATGATCATGCATCTTCATCATCATGTACATCATGTAAAGATCTAAGCAATGAAATTGATGATTTAAATGGAATTCTAAGCAAATTCACATGTGGAAGAGATAACTTAAATGTGTTGCTTGGTAAACATAGATGCATGTTTAACAAATCCGGTTTAGGCTTTAACACTAGCACACAAGAAAAATCATATAAAAACTTTTTCATTTCTCCATCCTACATGACAAGTAGCCCATTCATTAAATGCTTTCATTGTGGTGGAAAAGGTCATAGTGCTTCCACATGTAAAGTTAGAAGGAATGGTATTATTGGGCAAAAGAAAGTATGGGTTCCTAAGGGAACTAAGCCCAAGACTAACACACAAGGACCCAACATGGTGTGGGTACCAAAGATTAAATCTTAACTTTTTGATGTAGGTTTGTTTGAAAGCTAAGAGCTCCAAGTGGTACTTGGATAGTGGATGCTCAAGTCACATGACGGGAGATGTAACTAAATTTCAATCATTCACAAAGAAAGATCATGAACATGTTTCCTATGGTGATAACAACAAAGGAAAGATACTCGGCATTGGAAAAGTTGGTAATTCCTTCTTTGTCTCTATAGAAAATGTTTTACTCGTCGAGGGCCTTAGACATAACTTGCTTAGCATTAGTCAATTATGTGATAAAGATTATAGAGTTATTTTTTACTCAACCTCTTGTAAAATCGAAAGTATAATTGATGGGCAAGTTAAGTTTATTGGTCATAGAGTGGATAACATTTATATGATAGACTTAGATGGTATGCCTTCAAATGACGATAAATGTTTGATTAGTAAGGAAGATGACTCTTGGTTATGGCATAGAAGAATAGCACACATTGGCATGGGTCAATTAAGTAAATTGATATCCTTAGACTTAGTGATTGGATCACCAAAGCTCAAATTTGAAAAAGATAAAGTTTGTGATGCTTGTCAAATGGGAAAACAAGTAAAGGCTTCTTTTAAATCAAAAAATATTGTTTCTACCACAAAGCCTTTACAACTTTTACATATGGATCTTTTTGGACCAACTAGAACTATGAGCTTTGGTGGCAATTACTATGCTTTGGTCATTGTGGACGATTATTCTTGCTATACTTGGACCTTATTTCTTACATATAAAAGCGATGCTTTTAAATCATTCTAGAGACTAGCCAAACTCATTCAAAATGAACAATCTTCAAATATTATTTCAATTAGAACCGATCATGGTGGAGGATTTGAAAATCAAGATTTTGAACTCTTTTGTGAAGAAAATGACATTGAACATAATTTTTCCGCTCCTAGGACTCCACAACAAAATGGAGTTGTAGAAAGGAAAAATCGTGTATTAGAAGAACTTGCTAGAACCATGTTAAATGAAAATGATCTTCCAAAATATTTTTGGGCGGAAGCCGTTGGCACCGCGTGTTATGTTATGAACCGTGCTTTAATTAGACCTATTTTGAAGAAAACTCCCTATGAACTTTACGAGAAAACCCAATATTTCATATTTTCATGTCTTTGGTTGCAAATGTTTTGTTTTAAATAATGGAAAAGAAAACCTTGGCGAATTTGACTCTAAAGCTGATGAAGGCATATTTCTAGGATATTCACTCACAAGTAGAGCTTATAGAATCTATAACAAAAGAACAATGGTCATTGAAGAGTCTATTCATGTTGTATTTAATGAAACTAACAATGCCTTGCCTAGAAAGGAACTTTGTGATGATGATATTATAGGAAGCATGGAAAACATAAACTTGAATGACAAAGAGGAAAATAAAAGGCAAAAAGAAAAGGAAGCAAACAATGAAGAAACACCTAGTCAACAAACCAATGATGGAAACAACCTACCACAAGATTGGAGAGTAGCAAGAGGACTCCCCATTGATGCGGTAATTGGTGATATATCTAAAGGGGTAACTACTAGAAACTCAATTAGAAATATTTGTAATCACTTAGCTTTTGTTTCTCAAATTGAACCTAAGACCATAAATGAAGCAATTATTGATGAAAATTGGTTCTTGGCAATGCAAGAAGAACTAAATCAATTTGAAAGAAATCAAGTTTGGGAACTTGTGCCAAAACCAAATGATTATCCAATAATTGGAACCAAATGGGTCTTTAGGAACAAGCTTGATGAAAATGGCATAATAACTAGAAACAAAGCTAGACTTGTTGCTAAAGGATATAATCAAGAGGAAGGAATTGATTATGATGAAACTTATGCTCCCGTTGCTAGATTAGAAGCTATTAAATTGTTACTTGCATTTCAAATGGATGTTAAAAGTGCCTTTTTAAATGGATATATTCAAGAAAAAGTATATGTTGATCAACCTCCCGGTTTTATGTCTTTAAACTTAAAAAGGCCTTATATGGTTTAAAGCAAGCTCCAAGAGCATGGTATGAAAGATTAAGCAAATTCCTATTAGAAAAAGGTTTTTCAAGAGGAAAAGTGGACACAACTCTTTTCATAAAAAAGAAAGATAATCATCTATTATTTGTATAAATTTATGTTGATGATATTATATTTGGTGCCACTAACGTTTATCTTTGTGAAGAGTTTGCTAATCTCATGCAAAGCGAATTTGAGATGTCTATGATGGGAGAACTCAACTTCTTTCTCGGTCTCCAAATAAAGCAACACAAGGATGGGATATTCATCAATCAAGCTAAATATTGTAAGGAGTTACTCAAGAAATTTGGAATGGACAACTCCAAGGCCATCGATACTCCCATGGGTACATCTTGTTCCTTAGACAAGGATGAAGGAGGTAAATCCATAGAAATCACTAAATATCGAGGTATGATCGGCTCACTTCTATATTTAACCGCAAGTAGGCCCGATATTATGTTTTTTGTGTGCATGTGTGCTAGATTTCAAGCTAATCCAAAGGAATCACACTTAAGTGCCGTAAAAAGTATTATGAGATATCTTGTAGGCACTTCACACATGGGATTGTGGTACCCTAAAGGTGCATCATGTGAACTGATAGGTTATTCCGATTCTGATTTTGCGGGTTGCAAATTGGATAGGATAAGCACTAGTGGTACTTGCCACTTTCTTGGTTGCTCATTAGTTTCTTGGTATAGCAAGAAACAAAATAGTGTAGCATTGTCCATGGCCGAAGCGGAATATGTGGCGGCCGGCAGTTGTTGTGCACAAATCATATGGATGAAACAATAACTACAGGACTTTGGGGTTGATCTTGATCACATCCTCATTAGGTGTGATAACACTAGTGCCATCAATATCACTAAAAATCCCATAATGCACTCAAGAACCAAACATATTGATATTAGGCATCATTTTATTCGAGATCATGTGCAAAATGGTGATTGTATCTTAGAATTTGTAGAATCTTCAAAACAATTAGCCGATATTTTTACCAAACCTCTCCCAAGGGAAGTGTTTTACAACTTAAGAAGAGAAATTGGTTTGATTGATCCATCATATTTGTGAACTCGTGTGGTTTTAACTCCTTGCTATGTCTTTTCATACCATATATCATGTTGTAAGAGTATCTTTTCTGGTCTGTTTTGCATCTGGCTGGAAGTATCCGGATATGTACAAATGAATATCCGGATATCAAATATCCGGATACGTATAGATTAATATCCGGATACGTGAAAACTAATATCCGGATACGTGAAAACTAATATCCGAATATCAAATATCCTGATATCTTGACCCCATATCCGGATATCCCATATCCGGATATCGAGCATCAAATATCCGGATATTTGTTGCGTTGGGTTTTTAAACAGAGGCCACTGGTATTTGTCCGATCATCTTCTTCATTCTTCTTTTTCTATTCACTCACCACCGACTCCTCCCCCACCACCGACCCCACCACCACCACCGTCTCCTTCCTGCCACCACCGACCCCACCACTGACGTGAATCGGCAAGTGTACCGAATCGCGCAAGTAATAAAATGATAAGTCAAGTTCGTATCCACAGAGAGTGTGTCCAAATCAATTAAACTATCCTTTTTAAGATTAAATATTTCAAGATGTTTTTGACACGAATGTCAGGATTGTGTGGGAATTTGATTTGTAAAATAAAAAGACGTGTTTTTGTTCTTTTTGAATAATAAAGAATCCAATAAAATAAGGGTTTGAATATGTGAGAAAAACGCTGCAGTTAGAGAACACTCACCGATGATCCCCACCTTTTACTCTGGATTAAGTTAAATATTAATATATAAATCATGAAATTAGATAATTATCAGATAAAGGTATCAATAGTTAATTCTCAATCCCTTGAGGAATTAACCCTTTAATCTCATATAGAACCCTAATTCCTTAAGGTGCCCTATATGAGATCAAGCATAAAGATCGATAATTAAAACATCTACAATATGAATCATGTCTATCCCTAGATCATGTTCATACCGTCGTTCTATCCCCTTTCTGGATTAAAGACTTCAGATCCCTCTTGTTGGCCCTAATCCTCAGATTTATTATTACTTACTAGATTGATCGGATCTAATAATAACAATAACAATACGATCAGAATAGAACGAAATTCAAAAGATAAATATATCAATAAAAACTCAATCCATTGTATCAGGGGTTCACAAGGGTTCGTGACCCTAACTACAGCAAAGAGGTTCTAGCCAACCATTATCATGGCTAGAATCCAATATTCAAATGAAAACATAAACTACAAGAACTACAGAAAGGTAGAAGAAGAGATCTCTCCAGAGCTTCCGCCTCCAAAATGACCTCTGAATTGTTCAGAATATCAAAAGTGTGTTTTAGGGTTGCTTTGTGCCCTTTTTATACACCTGAGAATCCTCCTTTTCTCGCAACTGACAGCTGTCCATCTCAACCCTACGCTTGGAGCGCAGGATCCACGCTCCAAGCGTGGAGCTTCTGCCTCTTTTCTTCTTCTCTACGCTTCAAGCGTAGGGTTCTACGCTTGAAGCGTAGACTCACTGTCTTGAAGTCTTTTCCTACACTTCAAGCGTAGGTTGAACGCTTGAAGCGTGGAGCTTCTGTCTGATTTTTCTTCCGGCTCCTTTATTTGTCATTTTTCTCCTGTAAACATGAAGAATCTGAGTGAGAGAGTGTCTGACAATTTTTATTCAATAAATTCACCACATATACACCTTTATACACAGTTTTAGATCTGATTTCCTGTTTTTTTGATCTATAAAAGTATATATGCTGGGAGCATATCAAACAATTCCCAGATTTAGACATTGCTGTCCTCAGCAATAAACTGATTCAAACTTAGAAAAATGTACAGCAGGATTTCAACACAATATCATCCAAACACTTGAAGAAATTATTATGTCATGCCTGACTGAATTCTGCAAGAATTTCTAATTATGCCATTACTTCTCTGAAAAATCATGAATGTAGTCTGAACATCCCTTACCAAGACAAAATATATCACTCCTACTCTGGTGTTTTTAGGGTATCAGACATACACAACCATCACAGCTGTAACACTGCCATAGGCTTGATCATATTCTCAAGATCCTTAAAATTGAAGGATTCAAACGCATGAATTAACTGATCAAAGGACTTTCAATGGTTTTAATTTGGCCTGGCTACAGGTAGGAATTTGTATGGAAAGTGGCTTCAAACGCTATGAGATTGGAAAACTAAAGACAACATAATTTATATAATTTCAACTCATCAGTTTTGCTCCACTAACTTGCCCACAGAATTTCGGGAAGTCAATTCCTATGTTGATCAATTTTATTCACAATGCTTCACCCGCATTTTTCTTTTCCCCTCTCTTTCTTTTCCAATTTTCTTTTTCCTTTTTCAATTTGCTTAGTGTAGTGGAGCTTACCTTAGACATTTTCTTTTCTTCTTGAGAAGAATCAGTAATTCAATCTCACTTAAGGTAAGTTAACATGGATAGGCTAAGCAACATTTTGGTAATTATCAATGAACAGGCTTGGCTCAAGGGGATAACAATGGAAAAATTATTTATATAGGTGAGCTATATGGCCAGGGCTATCAAGAACAAATTGCCTTATCATATCAGTTAAAATGCATGCCTTGTAGAGAAACAAACCAAGTTCTAGAGTGTTAATACAGTGAGGCCTCTCAGAAAAAAATTACTGTATAGGCTCAAACCTCAAAGGCTATGATTTCAGACTAGATTTTCACAAAGATATCAGGCATATCAGGTATTCTAGCACATAATTTCAGACAGACGACAATCATAATCTCTACTCATGCCAAGTGACATCATGCCAAAATTTTCAAAACTTAATGTACTTCCTAAGATGAACTCAATCATTTGTTAGGAAAGCAACATCTAGATCTGAGATTATCAATAGGCATATTCCAAACAACAGGCATATTCCAAAAAATTTTGCTGAATTTTTAAAATCACTTTAACCAAGACAGATATTTAAAACTGAAAACGTAAATTGGTTCGAATATCTCCCCTGAAATGAAGTGTGGTTCCACAATTGCAGCTAAAGCGCATGAACAGGTGGGCAAGGCTATCCACCATTCCCAGATTTTAGAAATTGTTGTCCCCAGCAATAACTAAGTTCAATCAATTAAGAACAGCTGCGCAATTGAAACACACATCATTAACAATATTGTATCAGCAAAATAGTGAAAAATATCCTTAGATGTTCATATCCAAAAAGTAGAATTGACCCTAACAAAATCCTATTGGTCATTTAAAACAAAATTAAAAATTAAATTTAACAAAGTCCGAGAGAAAAATAAAAATAAAACATCCAGTGATCACTCCTCCATGGTGTACTGCTGGAAGGAGCTAGGAGGATCTGCTGGATCTATCCCCATCTTCAGGCACATGGCCTTCATCATAGCATGCATTTCGAGTATGATGGGAGAATCCTCATAGAGTGGATGGCGAGCAGAGGATGATGCTACAGATGTCTGGGGTGCTGGAGGTGCCTGAGGTACTGACGGATCCTGTGGGTCTGGAGGGGGTATAGGATTGCCCTGGCTGTTTAGAAGCCATGCTGCATGTTTTTCTGACTCCTTGTAATAACCTCCCAAAGCAATCTTTGTCATAGGCTTTTCAGCCTTCACATCCAATGGCTCAGAAGCGGGAATTTCAACCCCAGCTCGAATACATATATGAGAGATTAAGGAGCTGTGAGCCAACAGACTATTGTCCTTGCTTTGAGTAATCATGTGGACAATTCTGTCAGATAGAATAGCAGCCATATTCAGATTTTTGTCCCCCATTAGCACATAGTATAGAACAGCCCTCTCGACATTGACATCACTTTTGTTTGTAGAGGGAATGACCGTAGCATTCACAAAAGTGTGCCAGCTGATAGCCTCACCAGTAAGGCAGAGTCTAGTGAATTTTTCGGGTACATTAGTGAGACCCTGCCTAAACTTCCATTCAGAGAATGGACTGGTGATCTTTTCCCGGATTTCATCAGCAATGAGGGGCATCTCTTCCCGATAATATCCTTCCGACGGTTGCATCAAATTGAATAGTCGGACAAACTCACACTCAGCAGTAGGGTCATATGAAGTTTGCAGGAATGCTTCAATTGTTGCAACATCAAAGGGTACTTCCTTCCCTCTCACCCAGCTCCTTCGGGTGGCATTGACAGTAGAATTCGCCCAGAACTGTCCTGTGGAAAGGTAACCAATGTCCTCCAGCGTCTCCTTTGAACTACTGAATAAATATCATCAAAAAGTAGGAGATTCCCCAAATCGAACCCCCTCTCTTTAATTACAATTTTATTCAGCAGCTTAGTTTCATAAACGTCCTGCTTTTCAGCGGACAAAAACCTTCTGGAGTCAAAGTTTGTGCGGGGTCTTTTCGTAGCAGATGACCCTTCGGCGCCCTTTTTCATTCTTTTTTCCTGAAACTCAGAAAAGTTCCCAATACATGTGCATAATAAATATTATCAGCAGACAGATTCAGTTCATGACATCATTCACCTTAATTCCCAGATTTAATTTCAACCATGCATTCAAGTCAACAGTCCCAACCCATTAATCATGCGTATCACAGTTGCAACCAAATTTTACATGACTAACCCCCATCTATACAAAAAAATAACCATGCACATTTTCAGCCAAAGCATTTTAACAGCACTTACTCCCAATATGAACAAACACATACCACATGCCAAAATATCAAATTCATACCTCTCCTATCCTTACAACCATCATCAAGTAATGAGAAAAAGGAATAATAGATGGTTACCTTGTCTCCAGCCATTTTGATCGAAATTTATGCAGAAAATTGATCCTAAACCCAAGTAAACGGTGGAGAAGATGAACGGTGGTGGGAGATGATGGTGGTGCGCGGTGGTGCACGGTGGTGAAGAAGGGAAGAATGGTAGTGGGTAGATGGAAAGGGGAAGAGTGAGAGAGAGAAGAGTGTGGTGGTGGTGGGTGGTGAAGAGGATGTGTGGTGATGGTGGTGCACGGTGGTGAAGAGGGTGTGTGGTGATGGAGAGGAGAGGAGAAGAGAGGGAGAGAAGAAAAAAGGGAGAGAAGAGAGAAGGGGGAAGATGGGGTCAGCGGCACTGGGGAGAAAAAGAAATAGGGTTTTCACTTAAACCCAGTTCTACGCTTGAAGCGTAGAGTTCTACGCTTCAAGCGTAGACATACTGCCCCTGACGTTCCACATTCCCCATCTACGCTTCAAGCGTAGGATTCTAAGCTTGAAGCGTAGACCTTCTGTCTCTGACTTTTCAAATTCCCTTCCCACGCTTCAAGCGTAGGGTTCTACGCTTGGAGCGCTCAGCTTCTGCTCAAGCATCTTTTCTACGCTTCAAGCGTAGGGTTCTACGCTTGAAGCGTAGACCCTCTGTTCTAATTTTTCTCTCTACGCTTGAAGCGTAGAGTTCTACGCTTCAAGCGTAGACTCACTGGATTTTTCACTTTCCTCCTTCATTTATTTTTTTATTTTTTTCTCTGGTTACCTATAAAAAATGAAAACAAGATACAATTAAGGGAATAGGAACGTTGGGTTGCCTCCCAACTAGCGCGTGTTTAACGTCCCGAGCTTGACGGTTACCTCATTTAAGTTGCAATGGAATGAAGGCGCAAGGCCACAACCTGTTTCATCACTGGTCCTCCATGGAAGAACTTCAACCTAGAGCCATTGACTTTGAAGGGTCTGTCTTCCTCCATGGAAGATATTTCAACAGTACCATATGGAAAGACCTTTTTAACCACAAAAGGTCCTGTCCACCTGGATTTCAACTTCCCTGGAAAAAGTTTCAATCGGGAGTTGTACAACAACACCTGCTGACCAGGCTCAAACTCCTTGTGTATAATTTTGCTATCATGATATTTCTTGGCTTTTTCTTTATAAATTCTGGAGCTTTCAAAAGCTGAATTCCTAAACTCATCAAGCTCTAACAGTTGAAACTTTCGTTTCTCAAGAGCTGCTGTGGCATCAAAGTTTAGGAATTTAATAGCCCAAAAGGCTCTATGTTCAAGCTCCACAGGTAAGTGACAAGCTTTCCCGTACACAAGCTGATAGGGAGACATTCCTATCGGAGTTTTGTATGCAGTTCGGTATGCCCACAGTGCATCATCCAGTCTCTTCGACCAATCCTTCCGAGAAATACTCACAGTCTTTTCCAGGATTCGCTTCAGTTCCCTGTTGGAAACTTCCACTTGGCCACTCGTCTGCGGATGATAAGGTGTAGCAACCTTCTGCCTGACACCATACTTTGTTAACAGATTTTCAAACTGCTTATTGCAAAAATGAGAGCCTCCATCACTTATGATTGCTCTCGGCACTCCAAACCTGGTAAAGATATTCTTTCTCAGGAAGTTCACAACCACCTTGGCATCATTAGTAGGAAGAGCTGTTGCCTCAACCCACTTAGAAACGTAGTCCACAGCTACCAAAATGTACTGGTTGGAATAGGAAGATGGGAATGGTCCCATGAAATCGATCCCCCATAAATCAAATAATTCCACCTCCATAATAGTGTTTAGAGGCATTTCATCTTTTCGGGAAATGTTCCCTGTCTTCTGGCATCTTTCACACTTTTCAACATACTCTCTGGCATCTTTGAAAAGAGTAGGCCAGTAATACCCACTTTGCAATACCTTCTGGGCAGTTCTGTTTCCACCAAAATGGCCACCATAATCAGAATTGTGACAATGCCATAAAATCTCCTTGATTTCCAATTCTGATACACATCTTCTCAAGATTCCATCAGCACATTGGAAATACAGGAATGGATCATCCCATACATACCTCCTAGCATCATGTAAAAACTTTTTCACTTGTTGCTTTGTGAAATCAGGAGGTACTTTCTTGATTACCTTAAAATTTACAAAATCAGCAAACCATGGTTCCACATGCAGTGCAAAAATTGGTTCTTCAGACAATTTCACAGAGATTGCAAGAACTTGTTCATCCGGAAAATAATCGTTGAACTCTAAAGCAGGATCATCTTGTAGGGTCTTCTCTCGGATTCTTGATAAGTGATCAGCAACTTTATTTTCCATCCCTGACTTGTCTTTTATCTCTAAATCAAACTCTTGAAATAACAACATCCACCTTAACAGTCGTGGTTTGGCATCTTGTTTAGAGATCAAATACTTTATGGCTGCGTGATCAGTGAAAATGATGGTCTTGGCACCAAGGAGATATGGTCTAAATTTATCAAGTGCATAGACCACAACGAGCATCTCCTTCTCTGTTGTTGCATAGTTTACCTGTGCTTCATTCAGAACTTTGCTAGCATAGTAAATCACGTGCAACAGTTTGTTTCTTCTTTGGCCAAGAACAGCACCAATAGCAAGATCACTAGCATCGCACATCAACTCAAATGGCATACTCCAATCAGGTGAAACCAAGACAGGAGTAGTAGTGAGCTTTTCCTTTAGCAAATTAAAGGCTTTAAGACAAGCATCATCAAAAACAAACTCATTGTCTTTCATTAGAAGTTGACTTAGTGGTTTGGCAATTTTAGAGAAGTCTTTGATGAATCTTCTATAAAAGCCAGCATGACCAAGGAAACTTCTCACTCCATTAACATTAATTGGAGGAGGTAGTTTTTCAATGAGCATTAGTTTTGCTCTATCAACTTCTATACCTTCCTTAGAAATTTTGTGTCCAAGCACAATGCCTTCTTGGACCATGAAGTGACATTTTTCCCAGTTAAGGACCAGGTTTGTCTCCTGGCATCTTTTCAGTACTTTAGATAAGTTGCCTAAGCAATCATCAAAACAAGAGCCAAATACCGAAAAGTCATCCATGAATACCTCCAAGAACTTTTCTACCATATCTGAGAAGATTGATAACATGCACCTCTGAAAAGTAGCAGTTGCATTGCATAATCCAAACGGCATTCTCCTATAGGCAAAAACGCCAAAAGGACAAGTGAATGCTGTCTTCTCCTGATCTTCAGGAGTCACTGCAATTTGATTATAGCCACTGTATCCATCAAAGAAACAATAATAAGAATGACCTGCTAACCTTTCCAGCATTTGATCCACAAAAGGGAGAGGAAAATGATCCTTCCTAGTTGCTTCATTAAGCCTTCTATAGTCAACACACATTCGCCAGCCAGTAATTGTCCTGGTAGAGATTAATTCATCCTTATCGTTCTTCACCACAGTGACACCCCCTTTCTTTGGCACAGTTTGTACAGGACTTACCCACGCAGTATCTGATATTGAATAAATCATACCTACATCAAGAAGTTTGACTACTTCTTTTCTCACCACTTCTTTCATCATGGGGTTTAATCTCCTTTGAGGCTGCCTTACAGGTTTGATATCATTCTCCATGAGAATTTTATGCGTACAGAAAGAAGGACTTATACCCTTAAGATCAGCCATGGACCATCCTAAAGCAGTCTTATGCTTTAAAAGAATTTCTTTCAGTTTCTTCTCATCATCAGCAGATAATCTGTTATTTATGATCACTGGATATGTTTCATTGTCACCCAGGAACATATACTTTAGGGCAGGAGGTAACTCCTTAAGATCAACTTTAGGAGCACCTATTTCTTTGTCAGAAGTTTTCTGTTCCAGCAACTCATCAGCAGCTTTAATGTCTTCCTCAAAAGGGATATGATCTCTCTCTTGCAATTCAACAGTCAATTCTTGCAAGGGAGTTTCATCTTCTTGCATCACTTCCTCTAAGACATTAATTTCAAAACAATCACTATCATCATATGGTCTTTTTATTGCATCAAAGACATTGACAGTGATTGTGTCTTCATTCATCCTTAGCACCAGCTTTCCCTGCTCTACATCAATCATTGCACGGGCTGTGGCCAGGAAAGGTCTACCCAATATGAGAGGAATTTCATTCTCTACCTCCATATCAAGCACAATAAAATCAGCCGGAAAGATGAACTTGTCAATTTTTACATGAACATCTTCGACTATTCCACTTGGCTTCCTTAGGATCTCTTTTATCGGCAAGCTGAAGAGAAACCAAAGTAGGCTTTAATTCAGTGATCCCCAAGGCTTTACAGACAGATAAGGGCATCAGATTAATGCTCGCCACTAAATCACACAAAGCTTTGCCAATCTTTGTATCTCCAATTTCAATTTCAATGTTAAAGCTTCCAGGATCACGAAGTTTAGGAGGAAACTTCCTAGTGATAATAGCACTGCACTTCTCAGTAAGTGCAACTGTTTGACACTCTTGTAGCTTTTGCTTCCTGGAAAGGAGATCTTTCATGAATTTGGCATAGTTTGGCATATTAGCCAATGCTTCAGCAAACGGGATGTTCACATGCAATTTCTTGAAAAGATCAAGAAATCTGTCATAACTTTTTGCTTTT
>JAVKPL010012503.1:0-59433 GCA_032173675.1 Gastrolobium villosum | reverse complement strand
AAAGCATAAATTCCTAGATCTATGAAATCAACCATCAAAAGACCACAAATATACTCACCATCAAGTGTAGGAACACCACCAAGGCTCCATCAATCCAAAGGAGATCCAAAACTCTCAAAAACTCCAAGAACACCTAAGGGTTCGAATCTGATTTTGCTCAAAAACGCAGCAAGGAGGTTGATTCAAGGCTTCTAAGTGTTACCAATGGCTTTGGAAGGTTGTTTGCATCAAGTTTCAAGCCAAAGATCACTTGATTTGGTTGAGAAATGAGCAAGTTACCAAGAAAAGGGGTTTGGAGCCATTGTTGGCCATGGAGGCTACACCTCCACGGGAAAAAGAAGAGAGGGAGGGGAGAGAATGCTATGCATTTGTGGCTTTCAAGTCACTTAAACCACCCGCGGGTCCCACACGCGTTTTAACTTTAACTCCGATAAAAATTCTGATCATATATTCTTAATCTACATATTTTTCCAGTCCATGACATATTTTTCTTTCCTCAAAATGTTAATAAAAATTTCACACTTATCGGTACACTCGTACCGCAGTATCTTTCACTTAAAAAGTCACTATTCATCAATTTTTCCCAATTTTGCCTACTCACTCAATTTTCCGTCCTGATTCCATTTTCGGCATTATTTTTGTCATATTAAATCTCTAACTCCATTTTTCATGCCTCGGCTCACGTTCTTGGCAAATTACCATTTTGCCCTTTTTGCCCATTTTGGCCCTAATTCTCGGATTTTCACTAATCCTTCCCTTTTAAACCCACATTTTATCACATAAATTCACATTTACTTTTCCGAGGTGTTATATTCACCCCACCTTTTAGGAATTTTGTCCGCAAAATCAACTATGCACATATGCTAACTCGGGATACAGCCAGAGAATCTCAGTCCCCCGTACCCAAGAAGCTCCATCCAGTGCGCGGACACCAACATAATTATTTAAATTTTTATCTTTTGGCTTTCCAGCCACATTTCACAATAGTCTTGCCTTTCAAAGGCCCAATGGGAGACCTCAAGTCCTTCCCAATCTCAATCTCAACCGGTGACACCACATGTGAACAACCGGAGTGCACCACACAGCTGTGCACTATATCTGCTTTACAAAGTCAATTTCTTTTAATTTCTTTTCAGTTTCATTTCACAAGTCCGGCTACCTAGCACATATAGCCCATAATTTCTCTTGGCAGGTTTTCCTACCTAATTAACGCTTCAATAAATATACTCATAGGGTCATATCACACTTGTTCAATCTATGCCACACAGGCAACTATTACTTACTGACACATTACGGTCTCAATTATCTTTCTTTGCTCTTTATTTCCACGGAGTATTAACTCTTGTCATCAATCTCTTTCACATTTCTTATTCCACATTAAACACTATTATGGAATCTCACAGCCTCTCAGTGCAATTCACCGAGTAATCACCCAGTTCACGCTCACTATACTTTTATTTTCCGAGGGACAAATCCTCATTTTTGGCATTTAGCCACAACTCATATATACACACTTTGCTTTTCTCATGTTCTTAACCCATAACATACAATTTTTACCTCAACTCATTACCTTTAGCAAGCACCATTTCTGTGCTCAACCATCAATCTAACCTTACAAGTTCACCAATTTCGCCAAAACACAATGGCGAATCTTTTTCTCAAGACCTTTATCTGATCCCCAATGGACCACACATTACATTTTCTACCTCACATCAGTCATTTCAAGGCTTTCAATCACGAATCACCCCTGAATTTTATACACTAGATCATACTTGCAATTTCAATTAATCATCTCAAAACTTAACACATAGTTCATCATTGATTTCTCACATTAAAGGCAACATGCCCAAGATTTCCATTAACAATTTTCTTTAATTACCGTTCCATACTCATTTATCAATTCCACATGTGTTTCATTCTATACATTTCACCTTCATTATCATTTCACTTAACCAGTATGTATTACTCCAAGGTCACACATCATCTTTTTCTCATATCTATCCCATCACCTAGGGATTTTCAAAGCCTACTTATCATGCCACTAGGAACTAAATCCATCCTTGTCATTACTTTCATAAATTCATATCGGCTATCACACAAGTCTCTCGGACTATCAAAAGTACCACTAGCACACTCAACCACATATCTTGGTACCTAGCCAAGAACAACATTAACATTGTGTATTTCAACACATTACTCACAATAATTTTTGCATCTATACTGCTCCATCAGTAACTCTACCACCAGGGTAGGGATATCAACCTTTCATTTTACCAAATATATTTCTATTTAACAACTAGCATCACACCTTCTTACTTGAATAAATCACAATTAATCCCTTATTAACATCCTTGGCCATTCAGGCCACCAACTTAACTTAACATCTCACCATCACAAGCCTTTACATAAAACTTTGACTCAATCCATCATCACTAATCAATTTTCCATTCCCTTCACATAGGGTGATAATCCAATAATTCATTTCACAATTTCTGAGAAACCATAATTCCATACTACCACACTTGGTATACACTCATGCACATCTCCGAGTGCTCAATTTCATAATCCAAACTGCCATCTCATGGCACTGCACATTTTTCATCATATTTGGCATATTACTGTTCACTTATATTTTCCAAATTCACCTCTTGCGTTCCTCACAAGATACAATCCTCTAATGCAATGGGTAAGAACATCCCAGGTTTAACCCCTCGAGCTCTTGCTGTCCTAAGGGCCCCAGGTGCAATGACCCACCAATCAGAGAATCTGTCCTTATAATTCACGCAAGAGGAGGTAACATGCCATAGGCTGTACTAACAGTCCCACTAACACAAGGTTCTACCTCGCACCACTTTACTTATATAAAATAATAATAATCTCCGGGAACATAATCCATACGGAGATAGTCACACAGATAAACACATTCACATCAAATCCGTATATAACGGCAAACAAATTCCTACATAGATACCTAGTGGTATACTAGTTATATCTTACTTTTGCACCATGCATTATAATTTTCCACTATGGTTCTTTTCTCAACATTATACTCATCTAACTTGACTAGTCATTAGTCTTAGTCCATAAAACAATTCTCCTCACATGATCTCGGCATCCTTTTTTTTTTTATATTTTGACACAAAACTTTCAATTCCTACAGTACCCATGTTTGGTACAGTCCTAATCCATTGTCCATCATGACTCATAGCAACCATGCTCAACACTGTGGAAGATCCACTTCATTAAACTGAATTCACTTTTTTCTCAATATTTCACTATGACACCAAGAGTGTCCTCATTTAACAGTCCATGCATTCTGCGCATCGGGACCACCAGATAAATTCCAATTTCGAGCAGCGCTCGCCTGGGACTTCCAAGAGCAACACCTCTTAGGATTCAATCCACAAGGGGAAACCCAGGGCAATATTTATTGTCACCTTATTTACAACATGTGTGCCATGATATAACTTGCACACCGGGACTCCATCATGAATCCCCTACCACCTTGAGCATCCAATGACACTCCCAAGAGACAAATCTCTTCACATTTCCCATCATAGGGAATTTCACTTACATCATTGTTCTCTTACAAAAATAATTTCTTCTAGTTCATTACAACACACATATAAATTTAGGCACCCCGGCCTTCACAAAACATATACATATATACATATATATATACCAGCACTTAGCCATCACGGAATTATTATCCACATATAATCAGGCCGCAACCTTAACACTTCAGTGTTACACCACCTTGTAGTAGCATATTAGTACCATTGCTACACCACACTCAGTTATGTTTTCTCACCTCACATTTATCAAGTCCAACCATCCTTAACTTATGGATTCTCATACTTTCAATCAAATTCATCCAATGCCTTACATGGCAATTTCCTCAACTTCTTATATTTTACTTTTTCTACATATGTTACCCTTACTTATATTCGGCCAATATTAAAGCATCGTGGACTAAAGTCCCACTTTCAACATTAAATTATCCAACACATCATTTCCATAGTTCTTTTAAGTTACTCACAATCCTCAATCCAAAATTTCGAAATTTCAAGTTACTTCTACATTCAAGCATATTAAGTCATCCAAGTACATGCCCTCATCAAGGGTATCATAACCTTATACTTTACCCTCAGGTATCCAATATTAAATATAAACACTCATTTTCAAATTTTCACAATTTCATCGGGGTTCCAATTCCCCACCATGTCAAAGATATACCACTTATTCCACATATACTCGATTATTCTAACTCCCCATACATTTAGGGAAGACTTACCCACATCATCATACCAATATCAACTCAATTCAATCATTTGCATATACCAACACACCTTCCTTTATTTCTATTCATTACAATACATATTTACATTTACATTTCCATAATTTCATGTTTACATCATTCCACACACTCACATTCACAACATCATTAACTCATTATCACCTCACTAAGTCCTCAATTACATCAAATTTACTTACTAACATATCCATCCGTGGAGCAGTCAACACTGCACCCACAACCTCAGCCTAAAGACTGGCATTGGTGCTCCAGGGTTGTCACGAAGGCATCTTATACTGACCACACATTGAACACAAAGAAATGGGTTGATCAGGCCCAAACTAAGGAATCACATGTGTAGCAGTCAATAAGAGTCTACGTACAACTATACAGCACTCACCTCAATTACACAATCATCAGAGTTCCCTAAAGAAACTGCTCTGATACCATAAAATGTAACAGCCCGTTACGTACCGGTATTGTTAACATTGATTATGATATTAAGCGCAGTTACAATCACAGTAATTGGTTAATTAAATTACGGGCAAACTTTTTCCTTTTATCATATTCTTTTTCATAACCATAACCTTTTCCGTAATCAATTAAAACAACACTATAATTGTAAATGCCATACGCGGAAGCATCTAGCTTAACAACAACACTAAACTTTTCTTTTTATTCAACTCATTTTAAACCCATCAACTCATTCTCCTTTCTTACCAAGTTCTAGCCCTTTACGTAAGCTACGCGTGGTTTCAAACCACGAATCATTTGGAGTTCTACCCAACAAGTTATGCCCCTTTCTTTAAGTCAAGAAAAACCTGAATTTTCAAAAATTGCACTGTGGTAATCGATTACCAGTGGGTGGTAATCGATTACCACCTGTCAAAAATGAGGCAGTAGCCAAATTTTGACCTCCTCTGTTCTGGTAATCGATTACCAACTTTGGGTAATCGATTACCTCACATGGTAATCGATTACCAAGCCTCAGTAATCGATTACCAGTGAAGACAGTAGCCAATTTTCGTCCCCTGTTGCATGGTAATCGATTACCATGCTTGGGTAATCGATTACTATGCAGCAAAAGTGACAGATTACAGCATTTTAAGCCCCAAAAAGGTTGTGTAATCCATCCCAAACACCTAAGTACTCCACACAACACTTAAACATACTCTAATCTAGGCACTAGGCCCTTCAAACATGCATTTTCATTCAATTATGCAACATTTACATAGTCTTTAATATAATGGCCAATTTACATCAAATATGGTCCATTTTACAACATATTCACCAAGACTTCAATTACAATGAATGTGGCAATGGACAAGTCCCATGCTCACTCAAATATACAATATATTCTCATGTCCTACATATACATCATATTGAAGGATCTAACATGTGTTCATGAGCTTACTAAGCATGGCATTTTCAACATGCATAGATTCATGACCTAAGTCTAAAGCATACATCATATGCAAGATGTGTCCCTATCCAATGCTCATCCCATGGTGCCTCCAACATGCACCTCATGCTCCACTCTTCCAGGCTCAACCTAACCTGAAATGATGCCCCACAACACGGGGTGAGATATATAAATATATCTCAGTAAACCAAGGGCCCTGGAGGTTTCTCCACCCCATGGCTCACTCAATGTGCAAATACAACATCATATAATATGCATGTAATACAATATCACCCATCAACTGGAGACAACCCGAGAACATCCACTCATGGATTCATGTTCAAGGACTCCATCATATAACTCCCGAGACAGTCCTGGCGCCTCTCCCATGGTTGAGAAGACTCCATGGCAATACCCAACCGGAACTCCTCATGAGCCCTATCCGGCGGACGTCCCCGTTTGGATCATCCTGGCGCCGCTCCCAGAGTCGACTCCACGGCAAAACCCGACTGGCATTCTCACAAGGACGAACCCAGCGGATGTCCAAACTCCAACACACGTCAACTGGCCAGTGACCAAACAATTTTCACATAAATCAAGCAATATGCATACAAGCACACAATCACACAATGTCATAACCACATAATCCAACCACAACCATCCACTAGGTGTGGTGGAGCACACAAGGGCTAAACCCCAGTTCCAATGGTTACCTCAATACCGAGCCCATGCTCCAAACGTAAGCTCCAAGCTTACCCGCTTCCAAAGCGTCCAAAAGAGGCAACCTAGATAATCCACAACATGATTATCAATACAATTCCAATGTCAACCATTCATTTACACAATTAATTATCATTTAAATCACCTAAGCCAAAGGCTATTTTTCCTTACCATTTTACTTCAATCTCTTTTATAGGTTAATTTACCAATTACACCATGAATCACACATTCTTTCTTCTCATTCCACTTTACCATACTATACCATCACTCAACTAAACATCATTTTATATCATACTCCATCAAATTCACAACCTTTACATCATTTTTCCTCCAAACCACTCTATGGTTCGAATTCCTCAAGGTTGATTCTACAAGGTTTTCAATTCCATTTTAACACACACACTAATCATATCATCATATTATCAACCTATACCAATGGTCCACCATTCAATTATTCAATTACACCACATGCCAATTTCACAAAATTATGAAACTCAACCCAAAATTTCCTAAGTTAAAAACCTAACTTTTTCACCAAAATTTATCATAGCATTTCTAGCTTTCATGCATCATTCTAAGGCATTTTCATCTAATAGCATTTTTCCATTTGAGCTCTCTATCATCACACATCTAAAATCAAAGGTTTAAAGCATAAATTCCTAGATCTATGAAATCAACCATCAAAAGACCACAAATATACTCACCATCAAGTGTAGGAACACCACCAAGGCTCCATCAATCCAAAGGAGATCCAAAACTCTCAAAAACTCCAAGAACACCTAAGGGTTCGAATCTGATTTTGCTCAAAAACGCAGCAAGGAGGTTGATTCAAGGCTTCTAAGTGTTACCAATGGCTTTGGAAGGTTGTTTGCATCAAGTTTCAAGCCAAAGATCACTTGATTTGGTTGAGAAATGAGCAAGTTACCAAGAAAAGGGGTTTGGAGCCATTGTTGGCCATGGAGGCTGCACCTCCACGGGAAAAAGAAGAGAGGGAGGGGAGAGAATGCTATGCATTTGTGGCTTTCAAGTCACTTAAACCACCCGCGGGTCCCACACGCGTTTTAACTTTAACTCCGATAAAAATTCTGATCATATATTCTTAATCTACATATTTTTCCAGTCCATGACATATTTTTCTTTCCTCAAAATGTTAATAAAAATTTCACACTTATCGGTACACTCGTACCGCAGTATCTTTCACTTAAAAAGTCACTATTCATCAATTTTTCCCAATTTTGCCTACTCACTCAATTTTCCGTCCTGATTCCATTTTCGGCATTATTTTTGTCATATTAAATCTCTAACTCCATTTTTCATGCCTCGGCTCACGTTCTTGGCAAATTACCATTTTGCCCTTTTTGCCCATTTTGGCCCTAATTCTCGGATTTTCACTAATCCTTCCCTTTTAAACCCACATTTTATCACATAAATTCACATTTACTTTTCCGAGGTATCTCCTTTCAGTCTCCTCTTGTTGGTGCACACTTACTTTAAAAACTTGGCATATCTCGGAATCTACTATATTGCATCCAGAAGAAGGATGTTCACCTCAACTATTTGGAAGGTGTCAAGTATCTCTTTATGTTGAGCCTTTGCTGATTGCTTCTTGGACTGAGTGGCTCTTTGAGGGAATGGCAGAGGGATATGGATATCAGATGTATCAGTGCTATGCTTCTTGGAACTAGTGTCACCTTCTTTAGATGACTCAACAGCAGCTTGGTTTGGCTCTTCCATTTGTTTTCCATACCGCAGAGAAATAGTACTCATATTTCTGCTTCCTTTTGGATTTGGAACTATTTGGGATGGAAGGGAGCTACCACTTGCTTGTTGATTCTGACTCATTGATGTTGCAAGTTGGCCAATCTGTGTTTGCAGATTCTGGATGGAAAACTCAGTCCTCTGCTGGTACTGCAGATTATTAGTTGTCATCTGCTTCACTAAATCCTCCAAAGGACCATTGCTACTGGCTTGTTGCTGCATTGGTGGCTGCTGCACTTGTTGTGGAGATGCAGATTATTGGAAATTTTGCCTCTGCTGAGATGACACAAACTGCTGCCTCTGCTGGAATGGTGCACTTTGCTGATTCTGGCTCCATTTGAAATTTGGATGATTTCTCCAGCCAGGATTATATGTATTATATATGGACAGCTTGCACAAAGCCTTTCAAACCGCTCCCAATACTCATGCATGTTCTCCCTATTAGCCTGCTTATGCCACTGATTTCCTTTCTGATTATGGTGGCCCTGGATAAGGGAAGAATTTCTCCAGAAATAATCTTGACATGTGATTCCAGCTTACAATGCAGGAAGGTGGCAAGTAGTACAACCAGTCCTTAGCTCCACTGTCCAAAAAGAAGTTAAAGGCACGTAGCTTGATTTGCTCCTCATCCACCCCTGGTGGCTTCATAGTGCTGCAGACTACATGGAACTCCTTCAGATGTTTATGAGCATCCTCACCTGCAAGACCATGAAATTTGGGAAGCAAGTGTATCAGTCCAGACTTAAGCTCAAAAGGTACATCAGGGTTAGCATAACGAATACACAGAGGCTGCTCATTATTAGCATCAGGTGCAGCCAATTGCTTAAGAGTCCTATTATCCATGGTCACAGAATTAAATAAATTACCAAATGAATAAACACTATGTAAAGGACTCGAAAAAACAGACTCAACAGACTCAGACTCTAAGGTATGCTCAGGAACAGCTCTACTGTAAGTCAACCTACGAGCTCTACTAGCAGCATGCAATGATCTCTCTTTCTCAGGGTCATATGCATATAAATCATCAACACTGGTATTACTCCTAGTCATGCAACATAGCCAAAGGAATACAGTAATAAAGTCGCAAAACATATGATAGGACACAAAAATTGCAGAAAACAACAAATAGAAGCAAAAATAAATCTACGAAAAATACCAAATGACCTCAGAATGCTATGAGACCAACTCTCCTAAACTAATTGACCCTACGGACTCAAAAATCAAATAATTTTTTTTTCAAAAAATAAAATAAAATAGTAAACAAAGGGATTTGGTTAAAATTGGGCCTGCATCATAAAAGGCTATGCCTTAATGACTTTTGACCGAGATGGCCTCCTCCTTCACATCACCAATTTTCAGATCGATCTGAGTAAGTTGAACAAGTGTGGAAATACCCAATACGTCCTGAAACGACAAAGAAACACCAAAGCGGGTCAGTAATCGACAAAATTTGGCAATCTCTTAGCATCCGGATATTAATATCCGGATATGGGGTCTCTGATATCAGGATATGCCCCCAAGGAACAGTAAGGTACTATTCATACAGAGTTGATCTATGGGTTTATGGACCCTAGTATGATGAAGTTGGACTTCTGTAATAACTTAACTAAGTCAGAAATCAAGAGATTAAGGGCTTATGGCTTTGTGGGAAGCCTTAAGACGTAAAACGTAAAAGGAAAAACGTAGTCTTTATGCTTATGTTTATGAGCTTTGAGTATTAATACGACTGCTGGTCCTAAATCAGATTGTGATCTACTGTGTGTTGGACTTGAGCTGTTTGAACTCTTGGCATAGGATTGTGAGCTTGCAAGGTAAGCTTTCGTGTCCTCAGTTTAGCCATGTTGTGGTTCCACCATGTCCCATGGGGTATGGTTATATGCATGCTGTGTTACATGCTTTTAATGTTTTGGAAATGCTGTTGAGCTTTTATATGCAATGTGCTTTTATGATATACATGTGGGTCCACCTATACGGTAAGCCTGAGTATGTGACACATACAACATGGTGAGGCTATGGGTGAGGTGCAAGCGATGTTCCTTGTACTACTATGTGGGTAATAGACGTATTCCTACATTTTCTCTGGCCAGTAGAATAGTGATAACACACATGTCATGAATATCTGTTGCAGTGCATACTTTTGGAACTTATATTGGAAATTACTGCTTTTGAACTTATATTGCACATGTAAGTGAGCTTGGGGTGGAAGATCCTTGAGGATCCCTTGTCTTACTGAGATTTCTTGTTTAGAGATCTCACCCCACGTTTGGGGACTCTTATTTCAGGTTCAGGGAACCCAGGGGTTGAGACTCCTAGTGGCAGGAGGCCAGAGCTTAGTTGATGCATGTTTTATGCTGCTTATGATGATTTGCTGTTATGAGCTGATGCTGGATGCTGTTTACTGCTTATATGTTTTTAGCTTCATGTTATTATTGTCGCTTTTGAGACTGATGTTGGGTATTATTGCCTTATTTGGTGAGCATGGGGATTGTCCATGCCACATAGACTTGGTTATGTCTAGTTTTATTTAAAGTTGTAATAATGTATCAGGATTTTGGTCCAGGCTATGTGTTGTAGTCCTGTGACTTAGATAATCACTTTATATTTATATATGAGGTATTCAGTTAGCTGTCTTGTAATTTACATACAGGCGATATTTTATGAAATTGATTAAGTAATCAACTTGGCTAAGTATAATGACGTCATAATTGAACTAAGGACAAAGTTATTCCGCATTTTAATTAAGCGTAGCTTAATACGATGACATGTTAACAAACCGGCTATACACGGGGTGTTACAGTGGCACTACCAGTCAACAACCCGAACAAAACACAACAAATTTCCAGAGGAAGTACACTAGAAGTATGAAAGGAAAATGCAAAAATCGGATGAAGGAAAAAATCCAGCATAGTAACAGTGCAGAAAATCAGATGATTTTTTTCTGGGGGGTCAGTGTCTGTTTATAGATACTGACCGGTCACGATGAACCGCCGCCAGCGGCGAACCGTCGTGACTGACGGTTGCGAACGGGGACCGGTTCGGTGAATAGGGACAACCGGTGACCGATTCGCGAAAGCTAAGAACCGGTTCGGTTCAAAACGTTCAAAAAATCGGACGGACGACGGTGCGCGTGGTGGATCTAAGCCCACCTTGCTCCTCTCCCCTCCACAAAATGTGTAGTGACCCAAGGGCCAATTTAGGAGTGCAAGGTGGGAGCATATAACTCTTTCACCTCCTACTAGTTGTCCAATGTGAGACTTCTTAAACCCACACACCCCTTCAACTTCCCTTACCTCTTTTCTTCCATAACCAATGGATTATCTATACAATTTCTGTATAAATTCCAACTGGACAGGTTAATGCACTATTATTTAGAAATACAAAAAGGTCGTAACCACAAAGCCTAATAACCCCCAATTAAGGCAGTCATCCACCATGTAAAACGTGTGTTTTGCAACAAAAGTGACTTTTTTTTTTGTTTCGTTTTATCAACTTTGTCATTATTAAAATGTTTTGTATCCATTCCTAAATCAGTCAGTTGACGAGACTCAACTAGATATGAATATTTTCGAATTTGAACAACCACAAAATATGGCACTAATGCACCCCTCATGTAACATGAAATCATTTGAGAGAATTTAACTATTCAAATACAAAAATTCAGATAAACAATGAGAAAAAAAAATAACTGTTAATTTGTATATGGACAACTCAAATCTTCTCACGCCTCTTATGTCGATGAGAGAATCCATTCCTCGTACCACCCAATACCTTAACATCATCCACTATGGGAAACCAAACCGACAACCATGGTATACAACGTTTATTTGTGGATTCTAATTTGAACAACGGCAAAACGTGTGTACTATCCAATACCTGAACATCTTCCACTATGAGAAACCAAACCGACACGCAAGTTAAACATAACTGATATTTGTGGATTCTAATTTGATTGATAAATTTGCTGACCAAGTCTTAGAATTTATGGGGTAAGGACCTACCCGTCAATATTGTGATCGTCCTGCAGGCCAAGTTTTGGTGGTCAAATGGAGGTTTTACAAAATAAGTAGAAAACAATAATAATATTTAAACATTAGTTTTATGGAAAAAAACTACTCTTATGTTTGCATAAGAGTAGTTTTATCTCCTACACACAATCGAAAAACGTGACATTCATTTTTTTTTTATTTTTCTTTAAATGGCGGGTCCCATCACATATATGTCATAATATGAGAAAAGATCTCTTCTTTAACATAAGATTAAATGAACCTAGTTTTATTACACCAATTTCCAAACCATTTTTTAGATAATAATAATAATAATAAAAACACATATACCAACATACACTCTATTTTTATTTTCTATAGACTAAAAACGACATGAATTATCATGCATAAATATCAAAGTCCAAAATGATATATATGGTCTTCAGCCTTTCTTATTGCACTTGTCTTCATCAGTTCAAATGTTCACTTAGACTTTTAATATAATAAAGGCAAGCTTTCAAAACGTCCTTCCACCAGAGCCAGTCTCCCTCTGGCAATTGAAGAAAACGGCAGCAACTGGCAATCCAAGATTGTAAAGTTCAGCAAATTCTCTTGTGTTGAAATTTTGTCGCCATCCAGGAGCATATACCCTCTGTCTACATGGTTGACGAAATAACACAAACACGAAACGATGAATCCCCATCGTTGGTCGTGGGTTTTCATAACTTACAACCTCATTACCTACGTGGAAATCATGCAAACTCGCAATTAGCCAACATATATATAACTACGTAATACTTGATTCTATACAAATAAACATTCCCATCTAGTTCTTTTTTTATTAAAATTACATTACCATATATATGATCAAATACTTTTGGACTAGGTGGAGATTGGTCTCGTCATATATAATTTAGAATATGATGCCCCATTGATTCATTTTTAATTTCCAGCACAAGATGTTCTGTGCCAAACAAAATGTCTTTCAAATTTCAAAAAACGTGCTGGACATATACGATTCCAAAACTTTTATGCTCCATATCTTGAATGAAAAGCGGTTTTCGAAATGATATATGAGTGTTTACACATGATGTGAGAGGTGCCAAATATGAATTAAACTAACGTTAACTTGTCGATAAACTTCAAAATCACAATTCAACAGCAGTTTCGATACATATATAATTTGATTTGTAAATATTCATATCACAAATAGGACCGATTTTAAGATTTCAAATTTCGGTTTGTATGAATTATCATATTATACATGCGTAGTAAACTAATGATTGAGATTACTAAAAAAAAAGGGTTTAGTATTATTGCTTTTTATCCTTGTTAAAATAAATTAATATTTGATGGCGTCATTAATTCATATCAATTATAAAATTATATTATTTTTTGTAGTGTTTTAAAATAAAATCATGATAAATGGATGGATTATATAAAACATTCAACGTCATTGAAAGTGTAAGGAAAGTTAAACCATATGAATCAATCTCGTTTGTACAACTAAATATATTGCATACGTAACTAATTTGACATACACTTGACAAAAATGAACAGTTATACTAGGTCATTTACATTTTCCATGTTCAATTACTGTTTTAAATAGTATTTTAAATCTAATTTATAAAATTAAGCACTTTACCATTTGTGTAATTATATGATTTTTTGCAATGGTTCCACTATCTTTTTTTTTCTTTTTTTTTTGGTGTGGAGTTCCACTATCTTTTAAATTAAAGGTTAAGTTTTATAATTAGGAGAAACATGTAACAAATAATTTTTTAATTTATTACGTTGACATGCTTGTATTTTTCTCGTTGACATATAGTCATGATTATAAAGAATAATTTATTAATTAAGTTGGTAATATTATTATTAAAATTTATCATATCATTTAATGTTTGGTCCTGGTAAAGGCTAGGGTTTGGATAATTATAACACAGCATATGCAAATAAATAAATGGTTAAAATGTAAGTAACCTAAGTCGAATATAAGAAAATTGCTTCCTAAGTGAGTTTTCTACTTGCATGCACCCAATGAGTTATGTTTACATTATTCTGCATGGTATGATCAGTTCATGCAGTGAAACTATTAAATTTTAAATCACATTTTTCTTTTGGCAATTGACTTATAGTTAAAATTGAGTTAATAATTAAGTGCATTTTTTTTTATTAAGAAGAGCATTTTAGTGTCAACAAAAAGATGGGTAAACTATATACATACCAAAGCTAGGCCCGGTAGTTGCAGGAATATCAGTCACCAACCTAAAATCCATTGAGAGACAGGTGTTAGTTATTATTTTATTTTTTTGAAGTTAACCAAACACTAATTACTTTTTTGAGTCAAATTGGCTCCCCCGTTATTCTCATAAGTTTCGATTCTTTGAGCCGACTATAAAACTAATCCAGAGTGCGAGGCGGGTCAGAGATAAAAATATTTAAATCTCTCCCAAAAATAACATGTGGGGATCGAACCGATGTTCTTTCCTTTCCACTTGCTCAACTCCTTTACTATATGTGATCTAGCACCATTTGGTGGGTGTTAGTTATAATATTACATACTAAAGTCTGATTTACTCACCAATGAAGGTACTCCCTGCAACTTGGGTTACTCGGGCTAGGTGCATCAGGATCCACCAAGACCTTTAATAGAAGAAACACAATTAAATATTAGAGCTAAAAACAATTAAATGTTATAAATCACTATATGATAAAATACTATTATTATACTTATATATAGGCACTAAGTAATGTAAATACCAGCGTGTAAAAGTTCCTGAGGTCATCTCCACCAACACTCACTCTGGGTTGGTTGACAACGTGAGAAGGTTTAAGCTCACAACCATTGCTCACATCTCTATTACTACCATAGGTGACTTTGAGAGGAATAGAGCTTTCAAAGGGCTCTAATACATCCCCAATTACACGCCCAACAACAAGAGGATTCCTACTACCAGTAGGCATGATTCACTCTCACTGATTCACACTGCTCTACACAAATTTGCCTTTGGCTTGACGAGTAAGCATCCACCAAGAACTACGTATATTTATAGAGAGGGAAAGGACACTGGTAATTCAAGTGATACATTTAAATGCTTGTGAACATAAAAAAAAAAACCCTTTGAAAAAACTAGCCCCACCATGATGT
This sequence comes from Gastrolobium villosum, assembly GCA_032173675.1. NCBI lineage: Eukaryota > Viridiplantae > Streptophyta > Magnoliopsida > Fabales > Fabaceae > Gastrolobium > Gastrolobium villosum. Next base: position 44,128 of record JAVKPL010012503.1, on the reverse strand, counting down.
GAATGTTCCGGCTTATCAATCAGGATTGTCTACCGTGAAAGATACCTATTATTTATCAAAAAAAAAAAAAAATTGGAGAAAGGAAAGGAGGGGAATGGGATATTCCTCACAAGTCTTGTCTAAGCATATTTTTTGTTTATATGAATGTGAAGTTCGAATTTATAAACGTGATGTCGGGCTAAAAAAAAAAACAGAAAATAATTATATTCATTGCTGATTTTACCTTTTTTTATAAAATATTAAAATGTATAATATAAATATATAGTTAGATTCGTGAAAGATATTACTTATATATTACTTTAATATTTGAAAATTTTAGTTAATAAAATTAAAATTTTAAAATTGATAACTTTCTAACGAAAATCACCATACCAAAAATGTAAACTTCAATTAGAGAGTTAAGGTGCTGTAACCATTTAGTTTAAAATTTGTTGATTTAAAAAGACTGGGAGGGGAATTGGGTTTCTAATTTATAAAGATTAAAACCTTTAAAAATTAAAGTAATAGAAATAATTGGTCTGTCTTGTTGATCTTAATCATTGTGCGGACTGGCTAGCAAGAAAGCAATGGATAATCCACTATTACATCCCCTCATTACTTAATCTTCTTACTGCTGATATGCTGGATCCGGGAGTCATCACTCCAGGATACTGAGTTTGTTTCTTCTGAGTCGATGGTTTTTAGTTTTCTTTCTGTCTTGCTTTTTCCTGTTATTGTTTGTTTTCTTTTGTTTCGTTTTGTCTGTTTCGTGGGGCAATGCCCCATGTATTTACCAAAAAAAAAAAAATGTAAACTTGCCATTTAGTTTATTTATTTAAAAACTAATTTATAAAGATTAAAACCTTTAAAAATTAAAGTAATAGAAATAATATCTTCTTGCAATTAAACTATATATTTACTCAACGGAAATGTTATATTTATTATTATTTTTTTACTACTTCTTACTATCAAATCTTACCCGTTGATTTCCGTCAATCTAACGGTTATAATTTAGTAGATCATATTTATTAATTAATTATTAATTTTCAATAAATTATAACCATTATATTGACGAAAATCAACGGTTAAGATTTGATAGTAAGAAATAATAAGTAAAAGATACTAAGTATAACATATCCCTTTACTCAAATCAAATGTATAAGTCGGCGAGTATTTAAAGATTTATTTGATTTTTTAGTACTTTTAGAAATTATAATTAATTCATGCTCTGGTTATTAATTAGTTGAATAATGCAATTTATCACGACACACGTTTTATGAAACTTCTAGAATGACGTGGCAATGTTTTTTTTTTTTAAATATTCCAATCGGTTCATTGCTTTGCAACTAATCTGATTCGGGGTCAGTCCAAAACTAAGGCTTTAAACCCCCTCTTAAAGAGGTGGTACTGGAGAGATTCGAACACATACTCTTATCCTTACCTGCTTAGCTCCCATGTGACAGCTGAGCTACCAGCATTTCGTGAAATTACGTGGCAATATTAGAAATGCATACGCGAGCCACTTTCGCGATTGCAATCGTCAGGTACATCAGACAGAGGCGCATGATAAAGAAATTTTTTTAACCGCCAGGGTTTATTCATAACGGATTTCGTAATTAAACCTTGGGTTTTATATTTGTTTTGTTAAATAAAGTAAGTTTACTTTCTACGCACAATAAAAGAAAAAGAGAAGATGAAATGAGGAAAGAAAGAAAAATAGCATTCAGCATCTTTTGTAAATAGCATTCAGCATTTTATATTTTTCTTTTTCTTTTGTAAATAGCTTCAGCATCTTTTGCAAAGGAAAAAAATTTGCTCATTTCCATTGGACAAAATCTATTCAAACGGGAAACAATCAACCAGAAATTTGATTTCCCGAGGGATTCCGGGGATCACGGAGTTGTTAAAAAAAAACTTTTTGTAAACGCAATCTGCCGAAATCTATTGAAAATATGAGTGGATAAGGCTGTCAAAATTTTGGCGACTTAATTAGTATGTCCACAAACCCCATTTAAATAGGTATCAATATGACCTTTATTAATTTTTTTTTGACCTTTATTAATTTTTTTTTGATAAACACCTTTATTAATTTCAAATTAATTGAATTCGGTAATGGATGAATTTAAATAAAGACTATAAAAAGATTGAGGAAAAAATAAAATAAAATTAACAAAAGAAAAATATATAAATAACAGTAGAAATAAAAAAAGCAATAAACAATTTAAAAAATAAAATAAAATGAGAGAAAAATAAATAAATAAGAAAAGAAAAATTGACAACAAAAAAAGAGAAAGAGATAAGGAAAGAAATAAAGAGAGATATAGAGGAAAAAACTAAAGATGAGCCATCCAGAACATAAAAAGAAAAACGGGTCTAACACTACTCTACGATACTAATAGCTTTTCTCTAATTTGTCCTAAGACACATTGTCCATCACTTCATATATTAATCCATTAAATCTTGTTTTATCACCTTCCCTTAAGTGATTTTCGGCCGACCTCTTCTTCTTTTTGTGTCAAGCTCTAATTAGTAACAAATTTTTTATCTTACGAGAGCATTTAGGGATCTTCCCATTGTATACCCAAACCACTTTAATCCATATTCTTTTATATTTTCAACCACCAGTACAATTTTTACTTTTTGTCGAATATTTTTATTTCTTATCTTATCCATTTTTGTATGACCACATGTCCACCTTAATATCTCATTTTTGCTACTCTCATTTTATGCTCATTTGGCTCCATATAACATTGCTCGTCTTATAATTGTTCTATAGAACTTTCCTTTTAGTTTAAAACGAATCTTATGGTCACACAAAAATCCCGAGGCACTATAACAACCCTCACGGTCAAAATAGGTGACGGCAAATTAACTAAGTGTTTAAGTGAATTAAATATGTATTCAAGGAAACAATAAACGGTAAATCATGTAATTGACATGATAAATAAGTTAAGAATACAACCCATGCCAAACAAGTCTAATAGTACCTTAATATAAGTATAAGGTATATGTGGGGACATAAATGTCATTATGTATAAGGTATATGTGGGGACATAGATATCATTATGTGATCTAAAAGTCAAGATTAGTTTGGTAATTGACCAAGGTTAGGTCAAAGCTTGATTTTAACTATGTAATTAAATTTAATAGTTAATTTCATGGGTTCAAAGTCATCTTATTATGATCAAATAATGTTTAGATTAATTTCTAAAATAATTCAAAGAATAGAAATTAGTAAACCAATGGAATTGGATTTAAGTCAAAGATGTATACAAAGTTGTCAAGTTAGAAACATAACATAACTTTGTAAATTATTTGCATAATTTTTTATGCATGAGCTAGTGGTTCTTGTAACCTTTAATGATTTATATTCAAGAAGATCAAAGTTAAGTGAAGACCAACCAATTAGAATTAAATTTGACTAGTATCAAACAAATGGACCAATGAATGCTAATTTTGAGTATTCAAAGATGTTAAAATGTCTAAGTAAGCAATTCTAGTCATCTTTGTACATGTGGGGTAGTTCCTTCTTGTAGAAGTATTCTAGAATGTTGTATGATAAGATGACAAAGAAAGTGTGAAGATAAACTTGTTTGTAAAGTTAGAAAGTGAAAAAGTTAAGTAACTATATGATACTTTTACAAATGTAAGCGGTCACCTTTCTTTCTTCTAAGTCCCATGCACATTTCTCTTCATTTCCTTCTTGTTATAGCCGAACCAAACTCAAAGGAAAAGGGCATGGAAGTTCATGTTGATTTAGTCACTTTTTGATAAAACCATATTATAGAAAAGTTATAGCTTTAGGTCTTGTGATCCTATATCTCTTTTCTTTTCATCTTGAGAAGCCTTGTAGTGAGAGAAACCTCCATCTAAAGAGTATTGGTATTATTCATTTAGGGAGAAAAAATTGGAGTTTTGCCAAGTGGTTTGGTGGAAAAGGTTGCCCAGCTTTCAAGGAAGCTTAATTAGGTATTACATCTTAATTTTGATGGTTGGAAGTTGATACTTCATGGTGTTTAAGATTGGTTAGGGTTTGATAATATCATGATCTTATGATGTTGTTTTGTGTGATTTTATATGCTTTTGAGGTTGGTTGTTGAATTTAAGTAAAACTATATTTGGAAAGGTTTAAAATAAGTTCAAAGGCCTTGTAATTTTACAAGACACAATTCGGCTAAGTGAGGTTAAATTATGTAGACCATGTGTTTGATAAAATTCCTAAGAGAAACTATGGTTTAAGGTGTTGTAATGATGGTTGATTCATTAAAAATTGATTAAGAAATCAAAAGGAAATTTATGGAAATTAAGTAATGGCCATTTGGCCATATAGAGTTTTAATGGAAAGGACTAATCTTTAAATTATGGAAGGTTGTTTAAACAATGGTGTAGTGTGAATTAGCATGGTTTATAAGGTTGTTAAGTTGATAAATCATGTAGAAAGACCATATAAATAATTCGGCCAACATAGGTTAAATGAGTATAAGAATTATGATGTTTAAATGCGGTGTAAGGTTCAATTGGTCAAAAGAAGAAGATTGAACATAGTTTAATTAGAATTGAATGTGAGAAAAAGTCATTGGTTTCATATATGTGCCAATTTGGCCATGCAAAGAAAATGGTGCTAGAGTTGAAGTTAAATTCATATTATGATGAGTTTGTAAATATGATAATGTGTAAGGAGGATTACCCTAATAAAGTGTATATAAATTGAGAGAGGAATCATATAACTTAAAGTGTTATCTAAGGTTAATGTGTGAGGTGAAGTTAACCTAATATCAAGTGACCATTGATTAGGTTAAATAGTTTATCAATTTTATTAACTTGATTGTGAAGAAATGATGCATAAAATGCATGAACCAATGGTGTTAAGATTTCGGCCATGGTATGTAAAGTATCATGGTATGTGAATTAAAATTTAATTAAAGGTTATATAATATTGGTGAGATGGAATCAAGTAGGTTAAAAGTGGTTTTAGGGTAATATAAATCCTAATAAAGTATTAAGTACTTACTTGGGTCAGTGATTTAACTAACTAGAATTAAAGGTCTAAGAATAAGGGGTGAATTTATGTTAAGACTTGTGTGGTATGACATGAACTGTTAATGTGAAGATTGATTAAAAGAGTTATTGTAACACCTCGTGTGTACCCAGTTTGTTATCATATCATCGTATTAAGTAGCGCTTAATTAAAATTCGGAACTAACTTTTTCTTTTCAATTATGACGTCATTATTATTAACCAAGTTGATTAATTAATCATTTTCATAAAACATTGCCTGTATGTAACTTGCAATTCAAAAACTAACTGCAATACCTCATATATAAATGTATTTCTAGTCACGGAACTACAACACGTAGTCCGGACATAATCTTGATAGTTTATACAACTTAAATCTAACTAAACAAGGCATAATCAATGTGGCATGGACAATCCCCATGCTCACCAAATAAGGCAACAAAGCCCAAAAATTGTCTCAACAAGGATAACAATATAATGAAGGTAAAGCATAGTCATCAACCAGACAAATCAGTAATAACAGCATGCATCAATCAACTAAGCTCCCGCCTCCTACCGCCCGAGGTACCTGAACCTGAAAATGTTCCCCAGACGTGGGGTGAGATCTCTAAAAAGAAATCTCAGTAAGACAAGGGGTCCTCAAGGACTCTTCCGCCCCAAGCTCACTTACAAGTATAATATAAGTTCAAGAACAGTAATTTCAATGCATGTTCATGTTAAGGCATTTAAATCATGAGTGTATAATCTCTTGCTCAACAAGCCAATTACTAAAACTCATTAATCATGTGATGTATGCAATGCGGTTCGACTAGCCAGGGAATAGGATACGGTTTAAGCACGTCTGCGACCTATCTAAACATAAGGGCCAGAGTCGCAGTCTGATCGTGTAAGTAAACACATCACATTCATACATTACATCAACTATTAAATTAACATATCTCAAGCATATACCAATGCATATTTCATCTTTCATAAAAACATACATGCATATAAACCACCCTCCCATGGAGCTCGATGGAACAAGCAACTGATCAATCCAAGGACACAAAATCTTACCTCTTAAGCAATCAATCCAAGCCAAGGTCTACACTAGCTCAAGGTCTACAAATAGCACAATCATAATCTGTTTAGACCAACAACCATATCAATATTTATAATCTAAGAGTTCGTAACATATTGACAACGTTCTCTTTATCATTTCATGCCCTTAGGCTTCTCCCAAAGCCACAAGCCATTAATCCAATTGATTCTGACTTAGATTAATTATTACAGAGGTTCAACTAACTAATCTAGGGTCCATAAACCCCAAATACAGTTCTATATGACTAGAACAGTGACTGACTCGAAATTCCCAGAATATCCGGATATTTGTCGGGACCATATCTGGATATCCATATCCGGATATCTCCAACCCCATATCCGGATATCAATATTCGGATATCATATCCGTATATTTTCCAACAGAATGCAGTTTTGCAACTTCACGAAGATATCACTCAAAGGTTCAACTTTTAACCCATATTAACGTCCAAGCATGCATTTAGGTTCATGTTCGTGTTGGTTACCTATACATCTCTTTTTTCATGCCAAGACTAAACTTTTATCCATAAAACTCATGATCAAAGGTTCAAGAACATACCCAAGGCTCCAAAACAGAAGCTAGAGGTGCTCTTAGAGCTCTTTATGCTGCTCCACAAGCCTGACTTTCTCCAACCACGAAAATGAACAACAAGGTTAGCTCTTTCTTCACAAAGCTCTCTACTTGGAGCTCCCACAACCAAGGAAATGGCTCCCTCTTCTCTTAGCCAAGAAGTCAGCTCTCTCCCTACCCCAACAGTGGTTGAACCTTCAGAATATGGTGTCACTCTACCTCCCAGGGCTTGATCACAAGTGTCTACTAAGATTAGAGATGAAAAATCCAAGGAAAAGAGGTGGCTTGAGTGGTGGCTGATGCTCTCCGGCAAGTATACCGATCGCACAAGTAATAAAGTGATAAGAAAAGTTCGTCTCCACAGGGATTGAGATCTAATATCAATTAAACGTTTTCTTAAAGAATGGAAAAGATTCAAATAGGGTTTGTGTGACAAATATTGTCAAATTGAATGAAATTGAGATATGAAAATAAAAGACTTGTTTTTGTATTTTTATATTGAAGAATAAAAATAAGAACAAAGATTGATTTTTGTAAAATATTAAAGAAAAATTGCAGCCAGAGTTCATTCACCAAATGATCCCCACTTTTTACTCCGGATTGATTTACAATAATTATTTATATAATTACTCAGATAAATTATCAACTAAAAAGATTTAATAGTTAACCCTCAATTCCTTGCAGGGTTAACCCTTTAATCCCATGAGGAACCCCAATTCCTTGCAATGTTTCTCATGGGATCAAGCAATGGGCGCGATAATTTAAGCATCTGCAATCATATACACGTCTATTCCTAGCACGCATACAGATCGTTATCTTACCCCCTTTCGAGATCAAAACCCCAATATTCCTATTATTAGAAGGTAAAAGAAAGTAAATGGAAAATGATGATTTCATTGATTGTGGTATTTCATCTGTACATATAAGCTCTTATATAGAAGAGCATGAGAAGAAAATAGAAAGATCTAGAATATTGCAAATTAAAATAAAATAAGATATTTAATCTCTAATACTCCCCCTCAAGATGGAGGGTGAATAACATGAACACTCCATCTTGGGAAGAAAGAAAAAAAAAACTTCATGGAATATCAATCGGAGAAATCACAGCAAATCAACTGGAATGATCATCAGTCTGGAGAGCTGGTAAAGAGACAGTGCTGGATTAGACATCAGCTATAATGTGCTGGAATGGACATCAGCAAAGGAAGGTAGGGCTGGGATGGACATCAGCAACCTAATATGAACTGCCGGGGTGGACATCGGCAAAATCAAATGTTCTGAAATGAACATCAACAAACTTGAATAACACCACAAACATATGTGGGAATAAAATCTAAGTGGCCAAATACAAGCCAGAAACAGTACATCAGAAAAAAAAAAATTAAAAAACCAAAAAAAATTATAATGATGCATTGCAGGTAAATCCATAAGCTCAATGAATATTCAGGAAGCTGCAAAATGAAAAGCGAAAGAGAACAAGAAGAGAGATCTGGGAATGAAAATATATCAGAGACCCAGATTGACAAAGGTGGAAGATGACTAACAAGAGAGGAAAAAAATGGCATCTGAAAAAAATACGAAAATCAGAAAAAACCAGAGAAGAAAAAAAAAAGTGAGATAGGGTGAGGAAAAAAATTATAGATCTGAGAAAAATCCAACACGAACAAGGACCCAAATGGTGAACCATGCGAGGAGATCCAAGCGATCCACGATGAGACGATAACTCTGACAAGGGTAATGACGGTGCAGCGTGGCATTCACTGAAAGCTGGATAGACGATGCCAGCTGACTGGATAGACGATGTCAGCTGAACGTTGCTAAGTTGAGGAGGAGGAAGCACAAACGGAGACCTCCATACTGAGATGCGAAGACGAACAGAGATGTGAACCAGATCCGGTTCCGACGAACAGGAACATGAACTCGAACGGCAAGCACGATGGTCCAAAAAAAAACAAAAGTCCGAATCAGATCTGGAAGAACAGAAAGATGACCCAAAACAATGAAGAAATCACAGATCTAGGACAATGAAGATGACCCGTAGATCTGGAAAACCACAAAATGAAAAAGAAGATGAAAGGGAAAGTGACGGAGATAGAGTCGCGGTCGGAGATGATGACCGGAAAATAAAAAAGACGCAGCCGGAAAAGAGAACGCGGCCGGAGAGAAAGATGTGGCGAAGGACCATGGAGGTCCGACGAGCAAGAAAATGAAACAGATCTGAGAGATCTAGAAGTTGTCGGAGAAGATGATCAACAAATAACACAGATCTGGAAAACACATGGATATTTGGCGTAACCAGACCACCGGAGAGACACACCGGACGCCGGAAAACATGCACGGCAAAAAGTTGCAAGAAAAGTCGACCGAAAGAAAAGAAAAAGATAAAAGCAGATATAAAGAGAGAAGAAGATCGATGAATAGGGATGATGGAAAACGAAAAATGCAAAAAAAATAAAAATCAAATGAAACAGATCTGAAAGGAAAATAAAAAGCTCTGATGATAGGAAAAAAAAATCACAGATCGGGATCAGATCCGGAAGAAAAGAAACAAAGAGAAAAAAATAATTGCAGCGGAATCTCCATTCATGGAGGATAAAAATGCTCTGATACCATATTAGAAGGTAAAAGAAAGTAAATGGAAAATGATGATTTCATTGATTGTGGTATTTCATCTGTACATATAAGCTCTTATATAGAAGAGCATGAGAAGAAAATAGAAAGATCTAGAATATTGCAAATTAAAATAAGATATTTAATCTCTAATACCTATCTAGGGTTTTGATCCTCAGAATATCCCCAACTATCAGATCGATCAATTCTAACAAAGGAAATATCAAATTCGCACAGAGTAAAGATAAAGATAATTATATAAATTAAAAACCACAAATTAATCATTTGTATCAAGGGTTCACATATGGATCGTGACCCTGACTACAATAAAAAGGATCTAGCCAATCAACATCATGATTGCTGATCTAAAATTCAACATAACTAGATAAAAGATAAAGAAAATACTAGAACGAGATGAAGAACGAAGAACGCCACATAGCTCTTCTCCTCCAGTCTCTCCAGATCCAGATCTGCCCCTCACTTGTGTGTTTCACTGTGTTTGTCTCAGAATTGTGTCAGAATGAGAATCTCTGACCTAATCGCATAAAAGGTCCTTTTATAATATTTTTCTTCTCTTTCCAAAAATGCCCCTCAGAAACACGGTAGATCTGTCCCGCAAACCGGCTCCAGTTGGCGCCACTCCTTCTTGCACCCTTGGCGCTAGGTTGCGCCATTTCCTCACTAATTTGGCGCTAGGTTGCGCCATTCTTTCTTGATGTTGGGCGCTACCTAGCGCCATTCCTTTTCTCCTTTTAGGCGCTAGGTTGCGCCATTTTCTTCATGCTTGGGCGCTAGACAGCGCCAAGGTTCTGTGTTATGGCGCTAGGTAGTGCCACTTTGGTGCTACTCAGCGCCACTTTGGTGCCTTCGCTGCAAAGTTCGTAAACTGGCGCGGGTTTGCGCCAGTGTGGTGCTGGTCCGCGCCATGCTTCTGGGACTTGTAGTGTACTGCACCCGCGTAGAATTGCATTAACAGACTTTTTATAATTCTTCACTTATTTTTCCTGTAAAAATATAACTAAAAGGTGAATATTATTGATATACAAAGAATCAATATAATTAGCAAATATGTATTTAAATTTCTCTCTTTTGACTCGATTCTTGTCAATTTTAACACAGAAAAATCACACTTGCCAGAGGCACATCAGTGGCTCATGCAAGGAAGACCATGAGATGGTAAGAAGAGGTTCAGCAGCCAAGGTTCATACGTAGAATCTGAGTATGGCCTAGGGTTTTGGGCCAAAATGTGTATTTATAGTTCGTTTAAGTTTAAACACACTGTATTAGCACTAATAGCTACGCTTATCATTTTATTCCCAAACTTTAGATTATGAACCTAGCCATTTTTCTAGGATTTTTCATATTTTTATTTTATTTTTCGCAGCACTTTGCCAGTACGCGCTTTTACGTAACGGTATCAGTTCTGACGTCATTTCTCATTATTTTGACTTGAAACTTGGCATACTAGTCCTACATATTATTCTAGGAATATTCATCCACTTACTACAATTTTTCGGGATACTTCATCGGTACACACTTATACCGTGGAGCAGAACCGGTATCTACAATTTTCGTCAGAAAAGCGACTTTCAGCGTTGTCACGCCCTTATATTAATTATTCAGGTCTTCCCATATTTATTCTACGTCAATTATGGAATTATTTCATAACTCATATATAAATTAATTAAATTCCTAAATTAGCGGTGCAGGTTCTTACAGTTACAAAGTGGGTAATTAAATTTACATGTGAAATGTTAGTTGCTTGTGTGTCAAGCAATGTGTGTTTGATTGGAAACTAATGGTATTTTTATATGTATGGTACAAGAGTAATCATATAAAGTAAGTGGACGTAACGAGTATGAGTATTTAGACTACAGGTAAATAGGAAGTAAAGCTGAATAGTAAGTTCTCGGTTTAGAAGTTTTCTCCGTCTTAATGTTCCGCCGTAATCATGCGGATTATGGTTTCTTGTTGAAATATCTATGAGAAATGTTAATCCTAGCATAGATTGCATTCATATAAGATCAATAATTATTATGATTAGTATGTTTTAAATAATGTGATTTTATGTAAATTGATCTGAATTGTCGTAAATTATTATAATATTAATTGATGTATGAATTTGTGTGTAATCGTATGATTTGTTATGTTTGATATGCTAAATGATTTATGTATAGTTGACATGTGAATTATGTATGATTGTTGTGATTAACATGTCAAACGATTGATGTACTGTCAATATGTGAAATATGTGTAAATTGATGTTTACAATTGATGTATGATGTTGAACCTGAATTTGTAAATAATATATGGTAGTTGTTTATTATATTTGAATGGTGTATTAATTTGATATGTCTTGATGATATGTTGTATTAAAAGTGTTGTGAAGTAATTTTGATGATGTGTTTGAAATTCTGTATTGTGAGTACTTAATGTACAATTGTGATTTGGATGTCAGCATAGAAAATGTTGTGTTGCGATTAGTCTGATAACAAATTAATATGTGGTGTATAATCATAATACATTGATATAAAGAGTTGTGGTTGAATAAGAGTGATATATATATATATATATATATATATAGACACAAACATAATGATTCCACGTAAAAGGCCAAGAGATATTTTGGTCGTACTAGATGAGTATACCTTGATTACGGGGAACTCTGATGGAATATGTTGAGTTATTACCGTGAATGCTTTTGGTCTTCGGTTGGTTCCAGATATTATAAATTCTGATGATTGTGTGTTGCGATATTAGGTAATTCAGATTAGTAGGAATTACTGATAGATTTAATTGGTATGAATTCCTAATCATTCTATTTTATGGGAATCGTGTATGAGTGATAATGTGAATAGGAGTTTTTGATTTCGTATGTTAATTCTGGTTGTTGTAAATAAGTATATTCTAGTTGATTATAACTTCTATAATGAGATTGTGATGTAATTAATGAAATCATTATTGTAAAGTTATGTATGCTTAATGAATGGTAAAAATGATGTAAAATATTTAATTGTATTATTTGAAAATATATGGTGTTCTCTGTGTTTAGGAAATTGACATATAATGCAGGAAGTGAACTTGTGGGTGAAGACTTCTTCATAAACCTCGAGCTTATTGAGTTTATCTCACCCCATGTTATGGGGATATATCTCAAGTACTTCTAGTGTTGGAGATAAGACTATGGGTAAAAAGCCAGTGGATGAAGACTAGAATTATGCTTGGAGCTGCTAGATGAAATAGATATATGTTTTGCAAATCATATGTGTGTGTGTGTGTGTATATATATATATATATATATATATTGTGGAATTGTGAAATTCCTAGTTGTTGAATAAACAACATAAATGCTGTCAAAATTTATAGAAAACGTAGTTAAATTAATAGTGACTTTGGAAAGTCATAACTTGATCAATACTTCGTCAAATGAGACGTACGAGCTATCATTTTGAAGCTTAGGTTATAAGATATGTTATCCTTAAATATGGGACTAAAATGAGAGAAAAATAAGGTGCAGTTTGCTATTTAAGTTTGTTGCCCAATTTTGCAATGTAACTGATGATAAAAGTTGGCTAACTTAGAAAATTTACATTTCTTGTGTTTCTTATCAAAACAAAGCTTATAATATATCAAATTGAAGGTGTAGGTGTCAAATATAACATATCCAAAATTGAGAGAAAATGGATAAGTGATTTCACTGCAATTTTAAACGAAGTGGGATAACGCAGATTCGCTGTTGACATATGTTGATAGTTGTGAGCAGTGAACTTGCAGCAAACATATATGGAGTTGTAGATGTCAAAATTAAGTTTATAATACCTTGTTGGAAAGGTTAGAGAATCTAGATTAACATACTAAAATATGAGAATATATTGGTAAATAAATCAAGTGCAGTTTTGGAAACCGAACCTATATAAAGTTGGTTAAATATGTAAGAGTGAGTTTAAACTTTGTTGGTTTATGGGAACCACTTAGCAATCTTTGTATATGTATTGTGTGATATTTAAGCAATAAAATTTATATTTTCGCAATTGTTTTGGTTATGATCATGTTAAGGGAATTATTTTTTAAATAAGGTGGTTTTAAATGAAAACATTACTTTAAAAAAGTAAAAAGTTCTACCATATTTTAATTCAAATGTCGTGATTGTAACTATGCTTAATATCATATGTATGTTAATACGCAGGTCCAGAACGGGGTGTTACAAGAACTATGTTATTTCCTCCACCTTGCTTTGATTCTATGATAATCCTTATCAATCTCTCCACCATTGTGCAAAATTAATCCCAGATATCTGAAAGCATATTTCTTGACTACCCTTGTCCAAGCAAATGCGCGAAAACTTGATCTCCAACTCTTGGCAGAGAAAACTCACACTTTATACACTCAATCGTGCTCCTATTTAATGTAAATATTCCTTATACTCTAATGTGCTTCCCTACAATTTTAGTTTTCTATTAACACCAGCTTTGGTCTCATCAATAAGAATAATATCATATGCAAATAGCATAAACCATGGCACTTCATCTTGGATATCTTTTATTAGTTCATCCATAACTAGAGTAAAAAGATAAGCACTCAAAGCAAAACCTTGATGTACATTTATTGTGATAGTAAAATAATTTGATGTTCTATTACAAGCCTTCACACATGTAGTAGCACTATTATACATATACCTGGTTGTTTCTATATACTTTGATGATACTTTTTTCTTCTCAATAACCCGCCATAGGACCTTTCTCGGAAATTTAAAATACGCTTTCTCAAGATCTATAAACAAAAATATATAAGTCTTTCTTTTTTCAATACTTTTCCATTAATTATCATATCAGGAAAATAACATCCAGGATACATCTTCCTGGCATAAACCAAATTGATTTATAGATACCTCAGTTTCTCTTCTTAATCGATGTTCAATAACTCTCTCACACAACTTCATGGTGTGGCTCATAAGCTTAATGCCTCTATAGTTAGAACAATTCTAGATATCTCATTTTTTTTATAAATAGGCACAAGCAAATTTTTTCTTCATACATCAGACATCTTATTAGTTTGGAGAATCTTATTAAAAATATTTTTCAACCAACTTGTTGTCGTATCCCTCGTGCCTCTCCACACTTCAATAAGAACACTATCAGTTCCCAAAGATTTACTAGTCTTCAACTTCTTCAATGCCTTTTTAACTTCATACGCTTTGGTTCTACCTACGAACCTTCTATTCAAATTATCATAACTGTCCTTCAAATCTTCCTCGCTTTTATCGATATCCCCATTAAAAGATTGTTATCATATTAGAGTATTAAGCGCAGCTAAATAAATGCGGAAGCTAATTTTTATTTTCGATTATGATGTCGTTATTATTAACCAAGTTGCTTACTTAGTCCTTTATATTAACATTGCCTGTATATAAATTGCAATAAACAACTAACCAAAATATCTCATAATATAAATAAGTGTGTATCTAATCACGAAACTACAACACGTAGTCCAGGAAATATCTTGATACAATTATACAACTCAAATCTAAAACATCAAAACATAGTCAATGTGGCATGGACTACCCCATGCTCACCAAATAAGGCAACAAAGCCCAACAAAGTCTCAGCTTAATAAGTCATAGAATGAAACTAAAAACATAAGCAGCATCCAATCATATTAGCATAAGCATGTAAACAATAGTCAACTAAGCTCCGGCCTCCTGCCGCCCGAGGTCTCAACCCCCGAGATACCTGAACCTGAACATGTGCCCCAAACGTAGGGTGAGATCTCTAAATATAAATCTCAGTAAGACAAGGGGTCCTCAAGGATCTCTCCAAGCCAAGCTCACTTACATGTGCAATATAAGTTCAAAAGCAGTAATACAGTATAAGTTCCAAAATTTGTGCAATGCAGCATATAATCATGTCATGTGTGTCAAAGATTCTACTAGCCAGAGAATAAACATGTAGTAATTACAAACATCTACAACCTACAATACAAGACGCTACTTGTACCTCACCCACAGAATCACCATCTTGAATGATGTTACATACTCAGGCTTACCGTCTAGGTGGAACAACACATACATGTCATAAGGCACTTGCACTTAACAGCTCAAAAGCATTTCAATAAACATCATTTCATGAAAACACATCATGCATATTAATCATCCCTCCATGAAGTATGGTAGAACCAACAGTGGGCAAAATCGAGGACACAAAAGCTTACCTCGCAAGCTAACGATCCAACTCAAAAGTCCGACCCAGTCCAAGGTCCACAAACAGCACTCTCACAGTTTGTTTATACTAACAATTATATCAACTCTCACAATCTAAAAGTGTATGACATAAAGACAACATTTTCCTTTTACGTTTCATGCCATTAGGCTTCTCACAAAGCCATAAGCCCTTAATCCCATCGATTCTGACTTAGATTAATTATTACATAGGTCTCACTTAACAATCATGGGTCCACAAACCCAAGATCCCATTTTGTATGAACAGAACAGTGACTGTCTCGAAATTCTCAGAATATCCGGATATCATATCCGGATATTTTGCGACAGAATACAATTTCTACATTTCACGAGATATCCCTTCCAAGGTACCTCTTTTAACACACATATACTTTAAAACATGCATTTTTACACTCTTTTAGGTTAGTGATCATGTTAACTAATTAATCCTACTATTTTATATGCAAGACTTCTCTTTTAATAAGGAAAACCATGATCAAGGGGGATGAACATACCCCAAAGGCTCAAAACAGCAAACACAAGTGCTCTTGGAGCTCACAAGTCAGCTCCAATGGTCTGCAAATAGGAAGCACGAAAATGACAACAAAATGGGTCCTTTCTCTTCAAAGGTTTCTCCTTGTATCATCAAATGCCAAGAAGATGACCCCCAAAACCCCACTTAAGAACTCAGCCCTCAAAACCTCACCAAACAGAAACCAAAACTCAGGAACAATGGTATTGATGAAATGTGCATTGTTATAGAAACCTTATATTATGAATATTTCAATTTTTAATTTTTATTGTTACATAATGGCTTTATGAAATGTGCATTGTTATTTTTACCCAACCATTTTTAAGGGACGGGGTATCATAAAAAAAAATTAAGCGGCTTGCTTTGTTTAATGGTTTTTATGACATTTTTATTGATTATCATGGTACTAGATAAATATCTTGGTTTAGATGGTATTGATGAATGTTGAGGATAAATTACACTTATATTTGATTAATTAAACTATTTTTTATAATAATTGACTTAGATTTCATGATATTGAGAGAGGTTGTGGAAGGATATTGTGGATTTCAGAATTAGTTAAAATTCTATGGTTAAATATTGGAGAAGAAGTGCAATATATGTGAATGTTTATGAAATTGTGATATGTTTATGATTGGTTTTGAGAAAAAATATATTACGTTTTATGTTTTTGAAAGTGGATTTAAGGGATGATGATGGGACTGCATTGTTTTTGCGTTTCACATTAAATAATTTAGTGAATAATAGCAAAAATGCAATAAATTTTGATATCAATAAACACTACTAGAAAAAAATAGTTTAGCGACAAAATTTTGATAGAATTTCCATCACAAAATTCATGGCTAATTATATTTTTGTAGCGAATTTCGTCACTCATGAGGTTTACAACAAAATCCGCCATGGAGAATAATCGCAACAATGAAATTTGGGATGAAAATTCAATCGAAATTTCATCGCTAAACAGTGGGAAAAGAAAGAGAAAAGTAAGAAATGATTAGTTGTATTGTAGGCTACTATTTAATTGCACTTATTCTTACATTTTACTTTGTGTAAGGTACCCCAAAAAAGCACCCACTAACAAGACAATCATGACACCAAGGCATAATGAAAGAGGGGAATAATTATTACATGCTCAGAATTTGTTACAAGAGAGAGAAAAGCAAGGATAGCTCAGCATTTCACCTCCATCTGATCCAAGAAGAGGAAATATCCCTTGATCTAACGATGGAGAGAAAAAGCTACATTAGTCCCCAAAATGCCATCGTCTTATCACTATAAATAGAAAATCAAATGAAGACAAAAGGAGCTTTTTTGGAACAATTCTCAGACCTTTTCCATCTACCCTACGAGTCTCCTCACGAGCAACCTCCATTGTTCTTTGTTTTTATTTTCATCTTCATTATTTTTTTATGTTCGCCCCTGATTTCTATTTTGAATATGCAATTTCTATTTCTTCCCTTTATTCTTTGACTTGAATCTCGAATCTATAATGGGATTTCAAGGAGTTGATGTGTTTGTTGTATTTTCAGTCATGTCCTTAAGCATGAGCTAATTTTCCTTTGAAATAGATAATCTGAAAAGCTATTTGGTCTCTATAATCTAATTTCAGTTACTTAATCTAATGAATTTCTAATATTTTGTGTTTTAATATCTTCCATTAATGGAAATTGAACAAATCTGAAAGAGGAACTTCCATAAGGAAGGGATCTTGGACTGCAAAACATTGGTTAGAAAGTGAAAGTATGGAAACACTCTCAGTGGTTGCCTTAGGAATAAGGAACTGCCAAGTTCATTAAGGTATGGTACAGTGTAATTATTGAGAACAAAACCGCAAACGAACACGGGGTTTCGTATACCAAATAGCCCAAGAGCTTGAGGAATCAACATTGGCAATGAAAATTGACATAAACAAATCCATTAGATAAGGTCCTGAGCTTATATTACAGTCGATTTTCAGTGGATCAGTGCATTTATTCCTTCTTTGTTGGGCCATGTCGGTGGAGGCCCAAACGTTACACTTTTATGTCATTTAATTGAATAACAAGTTGGGCTTGTGATAGAGGCTCAACCGTTTTGTATTTCAATTGCATTATGTCAGTCTTTAAATACGGAGAGGTATGAGCGGGAGACGTATCAAAAGTCTGTTGTAACAAACCTATTTCTCTCTTTCTTGAATTCTCTGGAGTTGCCGGTGTTCTCGAATCGCCGTTGACAATAGTATACGTATATTTACAGCGCTGTTTGTGTGTTCTAGATAGTTTATACTATCATAATCATCAAGATATTATTATATGCTTCATCTATTAAATTCGTTTTACACAAAGTTATTAAACGGCATGAGTATCACAAACTTATTTTAAAATATTTGGACCTCTCGATCTCTCTCTTGTTTAGAGGCAATCCAGTAGTAGGTGCATCACAAACTCATTTAATAACTATCAAAGGTCATGTTTATCTATATTTTATGACGAGACTTCATTAAGAGAAAAGCTCGATTGATGCTGAAGAATAAGAATAAAAAGTTCAGAGAAAAAAATAATATGTTCGTTCTAGAAGTTTTATACTAGGAAAAAGTTAACTAAAAATCTCGTTAAAAGAACATTCTGGTTTCAATTACGTTTTTCCTACGTACAAACTCTTGCAGTGTGAGAGTTAGACATTGGTAAAACAACGACCAATCAAGTTTGTCACCTATTTATATGTGCGTTAAAAGCAATACAAAATTAAACATAAAAAAACATTTGCGGCAATTGTTCTCTTCCATGTGAACTCGTCACCAAGAAAGATCTTTTCAAATGAAAATGACTAGTTGGAAGTGTTTAAACAATTGATTGTCTCCGACATGAAAAAAAAAAATGAGTATCTTGGAATAATTATGTTATCTCATCACTGAACTGCACTAGTTATTGCCTTATTGGTTGGAAACTCATCTTTTCATAGGGTGAATCCTCTCACGTGAAAAAGTTGTCATGGAATCATGTTATTTGATCACAACTACACATTGATGATGAGATAAGAGAGAGAAAAGTGTATCATTTTAAATGAATAGTTGTGACCAAGTAAATGATCGCATGAGAGGATCCACTCCCTCTTTTCATTGTGTCCTCAGTTTGTTTATCTACTAGGCTGGTGTTCCACCAATAGCATTAGAGATCAGGAATCTAACATTCTGGCTGTAACCTTTTGCTTTTCCCTTTAAATGTGAGACCGAAAGTGATTGACCTCAGAAACATGTTCGAATCAGATTAGCTTTGTTGGGTGCCCATTGCTCAGTTCATCTTATTAGAACCTTGCACTTTGTCCACAGTATTGACATTTCCCGAATAACACGTACTATTCCTAGGATCCAGAAAAGTAACCCTTTATTTTAGTGCAGATTCCTAGTCAGACTAACAGGAGTTTCAAACAAGAATTAAAGTTTTTTTTAAAGAAGAAACATGATTAACTCCCTTTTCCAATTAGCTTCACCAGCTAGAGGGACCGAAAAAGTCCAAGTATTCATATAATTTTCTCGTTTCAATTTTAGTTTTTTTTCCTTTCTTTCCTTCAATTCTAAGTTGAGATTTATCAACTCAAGGATCATCAATTTGTTAATGTTTTTAATTTTGGGAGTGGATTTTGATGTGCCTTTATTGTTTCTTTTATTTATATTTTTTTGTCTTCTTTTTTTTGGTTTAGTAATTTATCTTCTTTTTTTCTTTTTATTTAAGATTCTTGTGAACTTTTGCAAGATTAATAATCTTTGATTGTTCCATATTTAATTAATCTAAATTGAACCTAACTTTGATTAATCCAATCATATTGTCTTAATTCTTGGATGTTAAATTTGGTACTTTGAGTTATATACTATGCATCAACTTAACCCTAAAAAAGTTTTGGCTAGTAAAGGGTGAAACAAAACTAATTTGGGTTAATTATTGGCAATTGGATATAAAATTACTGCCATCCATAGGATTTTAGATTTAATTCTTCAACATTTATTTGGTGAGATTAGGTTAATCTTGAATTAGAATTACGTTTACTTAATTTGACATTAATTAGGATTTAACTTTGACATTAAATAATTATAAATATAGAAATATCAATTTTATTTCTCGTACTTAGGCATTTTGTTTTTTATATATATTTAAAATATTTAGTTATATCTTCCATTGGTAAAGAATTGCAGTTTTTGGTCTCGTAAATGTTCTTGAAATCAAACAAAATATTTCAGTTTAAATACATTTATGTAGAGTTATTTCTTTTTTCTTTTTTGGTAGAATATGTATGGAGTTTGTTCTTCTTTTGTTTAAATAATATATTTCTTCTTTTTAAACAAAAAAAAATCTCCGTTTCATATTTGTAAGTTTTCATTATCTTCTCATATATTAATTAAAGTTGTTTAACTTAAATTGATTTCACAATTAGTTAAGTTCTACTTAACTAAAATGTAGTTTCAACCCCAAAATTAAATTCATTGAGAGAGTGACTATCAGTGTGTCTTTACCCTAGTTATAAGATTCATACATTTCCAAATATATTTTCAATTTACATAAAAAAAAAAATTTGATTTTTGATTTTCTTTCAAACTCTTCATTTTTTTAGTGATATGTTTTTCATATAAGTACAAAAATACCACATCATTTTCACAATATTTTTATTTCGAAGATACTAGGAAGGAAATGGTTAAAATAAAATCTATTTTTATCATTTTCTTTGTTTATTATAAAAATAGGGAATAAATTAAGCATAAAGTGTCATTTTTTAATAATTATTAATAAAAATATATTAACTGAAAAAAAAAAAAAAAGCAAACATCAGTTTAAGTTATTATCTGGGTCATAATTTATCGTAATCACAGTTTGATTTTGTCAGGTGCGGCGCCTACCCAGAAGGGAAATTGCCCCCCTCAATTAAAAATAAAACAAGTCTTTCGAATGTAATTTAAAAATATTAATTCGACCTTCTCACTATTTATTTTTTTTAAATACTGATCCAGCTCCTTAATGATTTACTCTAGATCTTCACTATTTTTTTTTTCAACATTAAGCTATATAGATTGAACACAGATATAATTAATTAAATCAAAAAAAAATTAAAAGACTCTCACAAAAATATCCACAAAAGGCAGTAGCGACATTTATTATATATATTACATTGGGTTTTATAATTCTTATGTTAAATGAGAGTTGAAATTTTATGTTGTAATGATAAAAAAACATGTGGGACCCATATGTTAGAAAAAATTATATGTAAGACCCATGTCAGCACGGAAATCGAATGGTGTGTAGGAAAATTTGAATTCTCATGTTGAATTAAAATTATAAAATCCTATTACATTTCGTTTGTGTTGACGTAATCTCTCCAGAGCTCAAACAACTCTTTGTAGCACAGCCACGTACGTGGTACATCCAACAACTCGCATCTTCTTCTTTTTTAATGTGTTGTTTAATAAGATTATTTATACATACATTGTTATAATTAAGAGGATATTCTAAGTACCTTATTTAAAGTTTAAATTGTAATTTCTTAATTAAAAAGTTATTTGGTTTATCACCGCGCACGAAACCTTTTTTTTTATGCCCGCATCCTATTCTTTTGTGAGTGAATGAGTATCTGGTCAACTTTTAACCATTAACTAAAAGGGGAGCCAGCGCTTTACATTCCAGCGATTTGTTGTGCTTTATAAGATGTATCCTTGTGAATAATTCGCAACAAGACATTTTCTTATCCAATAGTGAATAATTCGTAATAGACATTTTCTTTCTGTTGCACTTCCTTTCTATTATCTTATGGATTTTATGTCTCTCACGTCATAATAAGAGATAAAATTATCTTTTACATATATATAAAAAGGATTTATCATCTATCATTTAATATGACCACAAAAATTTTCCTACACACACAATATTTTGTGGGGCCCGCAGCAAAAAAAAAAAAAAATTCTGGCACGCAAAATAAATCTGTATAACATAACACAATCATTTTTCCTACAACATAATTCCTTTAAAACCCATATAAAAATGTATATGATCCATATTTTTTTACTCTTTCTTCTCTTTATTGGTCTCCACAAAAATTATCTTTTACATATATATATAAAAGTCCGTAAATAAAAGATAATTTTATCTCCTACAACATGAGAAACATCAAACCACTTATTTTATACATGATCATTTCCTACGTTCGACCCCACTATTCATTAAATAAATTCACCATGTTTATATATATATATATGTCAGGATCATTTTACACCAGTGTAAAAGGGTGGGGAAGGTTAAACATACCTAGAAATGCATGTTTAAATGTCTATAATCGGTTAAAGTTGGACTCTTTGGTCACGAAATGCAGAAACTGCATTCTGTCGTGAGATATCCGGATATTTGTTGAACAGATATCCGGATATCGATATCCGGATATGGTATATTCGGATATGGTCAGTGTGATATCCGGATATTGCATATCCGGATATGTCCCAAGAAATATCCGGATATTCTGGGATTTCGAAGAACAGTAGTTGTGATGTGTGAACAGTAAGCTATTGAGGATTTGTGGACCCAAGATTAAGGAAGTTGGACTTCTGTAATTAATAAAATAAGTGAGAATCATGTGATTAAGGGCTTATGGCTTTGTTGGAAGCCTTAAGACGTAAAACGTAAAGGAAAGGCGTAGTCTTTAAGTTGTATGCTTGTGATGCATAATTAATGATATATTATTGGTCCATAACATATTGTGATACTGCTGTGTTTGGACTTGAGAGTGGTTGGACTCTTGACTTGGATTGATTGCTTGCAAGGTAAGCTTTCGTGTCCTCAGTTTAGGCATGTTGTGGTTCCACCATGTCCCATGGGGATATGGTTATATGCATGTTGTGTTACATGCTTTTGATAATTGAGAATGCTGTTGAGCTATTTTATGCAAATGTGCTTTTATGATATGCAATGTGGTGTCCACCTATACGGTAATCCTGAGTATGTAGTACATACGATAAGGTGAGGCTGTGGGTGAGGTGCAAGCGGTGTTCCTTGTACTCATGTGGGTTTAGACGTATTCCTACATTTTTATGGCCAGTAGATAGTATAAACACACATGGCACGAATATCTGTTGCACTGCATAGTTTTGGAACTAATATTGGAAATATTGCTTTTGAACTAATATTGGAAATATTGCTTTTGAACTTATATTGCACATGTAAGTGAGCTTGGGATGGAAGATCCTTGAGGGCCCCTTGCCTTACTGAGATTTCTTGTTTAGAGATCTCACCCCACGTTTGGGGACGCTTATTTCAAGTTCAGGTAATGTTGAGGGCTCAGGTGGCAGGAGGCCAGAGCTGAGTTAGATATTACTGTGATATGCTGATGCTGGATGTGACTGCTGTTATGTTTTCTGCTATTATTCTTATGTTGAGAATATTGTTGGGCATTGTGCCTTATTTGGTGAGCATGGGGATTGTCCATGCCACATTGACTTGTCTTTAAGTTTTCAGACAATAGTTGGTTAATGTATCAGGATATTATCCGGACTACGTGTTGTAGATCCGTGACTTTAGATACTCACATTATATTTATATATGAGGTATTCAGTTAGTTGTCTTGCAATTTACATACAGGCAGTATTTTATGAAATTGATTAAGTAATCAAGTTGGCTAAGGTTAATGACGTCATAATTGAATTAAAGAAAAAGTTATTCCGCATTTTAATTAAGTGTGGCTTAATACGATAGTATGTTAACAATCCGGGTTGTTACACTTACCATCATTGCTGGCATGGCCGCCTCGGTCTCGGACGGTGGACCAGATAGGGTTACCTGGGAGCTCTCATCAAATGGCTTCTTCTCTGTCTTCACTGCCTACACCCTTCTCGCCCAGCCTTCTTTCAACCCCATTTTTGTTGGAACATTGCCTGGGATTGGTCGGGTCCCCATAGAATTCAATCCTTCTTGTGGTTGTTACTGGGGAACAAGCTATTAACTAACGCAGAGAGATCTAAGAGACACATGGCCCAATCTACGAGCTGCCCCAGATGCAACTTCCCCTTAGAAGATTGTAACCATGTCTTTCATGGTTGCCCGTGGGCCATTCAGGTTTGGGAAGGTCTTATGAGTCCCACCCAATTTTATTCTCTCCACTCTGGTTCCTTCCAAGATTGGCTCTTAGTTAATCTCAACCAATCGAGTCGGGATAACAGGGGGCAGAACTGGCCTACCTTGATTGGGGTAGGTTATTGGTTGATCTGGTCTTCTCGCAATGATCTGGTCTTCAACTCCAACAACTCTTCTCCTAGAAGCATCATTATAAGGACCAGAACTATCATGACTAACTTCTTCTAAGCCCAAGAGGCTCTAGGGAAAATAGGTCTCAATCAGGTCTTCAAAAGGGAGGTTTTCGTCTCCTGGACCCCTCCCCAGGACGATTGGCTGAAGGTCAACACTGATGGTTCGTCTTCTTTGAATAGCTCCCACTCTTCCTGCGGTGGTGTAATCAGGGACTGCTCTGGTAGGTGGGTGGTGGGTGATATGCGATGAGCATATGAGGAATTTTAAGACAAAAAGAGGAAGAATGTGACTCAATCTGATGCAAGAAAGGCAAAATAACTGTTAAATTTGTCCAATATCTAAATATCAGGTGTTATACTGATTTTGTGTTGATTTCACAAAAAAAAATGCACAAATTGAAGTTAAAAGGGACAAAGCAAAACTAAAAGCCCACGCTACAAGCGTGGGAATGGCGCTTGTAGTGTGAAAGACACAAATTAGATAGAAGCCCCCGCGCTTGCAGCGCGGGGAAGAAAAATTTGGCAGAGGCTCCCACGCTCGCAGCGCGGGAACCACGCTGCCAGCGTGGGAGGCGCGAACATTTGAGAATTTGAAGATTTGAATTTGGGGAGCATTAGGTCAAGTCTCTTATAAATAGAGACTCAAACCTTGAGGGAAAAAAAGTCCTGGAGGCAGATCCGGCAAGGAAGAGTTCGTCGTTCGTCATTCCGTTCTTATATTTTTCTTTCTCTTTTACTTAAGTTTATGTTGAATCTCAGATCAGCGATCATGATGTTGATTGGCTAGATCTATTTACTGTAGTCAGGGTCATGATCCCTTTGTGAACATCTGATATGAAGGATTGAATCACTCTGTATGTTGATTTTAATATATTTCATCTTTATCTTGTGCGTATTGATATTATTTCTGTTAGATCTGATCAACCTAATAGGGGGTGATATTCTGGGGATTAGGGCTCGCAATAGGAATGTTGGGGTTCTGATTCTGAAAGGAGATAAAGATGACAATTTATGCATGTTCTAGGGATAGACTTGTATAAATCGCAGTCGTTGGATTTATCTGCGTAATGCTTAATTTCATGCGGGATTACTAAGGGATTAGGATTTCAAATTGAATTAAGGGTTAGATCAACAAGGGATTGGGATCTAACTAATTATTCTTAAGATGATAATTTGTATGAGTTATTAATTTCAATGAATATTGTGAATCAATCTAGAGTAAAAAGTGGGATCATTTGGTGAATGTATCCTGGCTGCAGTGTTTTCTCATATATATTTTTTTACAAAAACATTCATTTTCGTTCTTATTTTATTCCTTTTAACAAAAATATCAAAACAAGTCTTTTATTTTTCTTATTATTTAATTTAAATTACAATTATTTGTCAACAAACAATCGATTTGTCCAACTTAAGAGGACTGGTTATCTTAGTAATTGTTTTACAATCCCTGTGAAGACGATCTGTACTTACTACTTTATTACTTGTGCGATCGGTACACTTGCCGAATTGCCAACAAGTTTTTGGCGCCGTTGCCGGGGATTGAAAATTCAATATTATAAATAACTGTTGATCCTTGAGATTGGATTCTTATTTTTATTTTTATTCTTTTTATCTTGTTTTGTTTTTTTCAGGTGCTACTAATAAATTTTCCTGAGCTTTATGCGAGGCAGACTTCCGCCTAAGGACTTTGTGATTGATTCTGAAATTGCAAGGACCGAAAAGCAACTAAGGAAGGCTGCTAGACAGATTATTTGGGAAGATTCTAAGGACATACCTTTACAACCAACTCAAGAGATGGCAGAAAACAACAATGCTGGTCATGGTAGAGGAGGAAATGCAAACAATCAACCTCCAAGACAGTTGAATACGATTATGACTCCAGTATTCAACAGAGCCAACTCAAGCATAGTGAGGCCGAATGTGGAGGCCAACAACTTTGAGTTGAAGCCATCATTGATTTCTTTGGTGAAGAGGGTTCAATTTTCTGGTGCTGATGATGAGGATCCTCATGAATTCATAGATCGATTTCTGATGGTCTGTGATACAACTAAGCACAACGGAGTATCTACCGATGCTATCACGCTCCGATTATTTCCTTTTGCTGTTAAAGGAAAAGCGCTGCGATGGATTGAAAGGCAGCCCGCAAATAGCATCCTTACATGGGAAGATTTGTCCAGCAAATTCTTTTCTCATTTCCTTTCCATGGAGAAATATAATCAGCTAGTGAATGAGATCACAAATTTTCGCCAGCTGGAAGGAGAATCACTTTGTGCAACATGGAACAGATTTCAGGAACTTAACAGGAAGTGTTCACATTATGAAGGAGATGATGATAGAAAAGTGGCAATATTCTTCAATGGAATCACTCCTGAAACAAGGGTGATAATAAATAGCGCAGCTGGAGGTTCTATCCGGGAGAGTACATCCGAGCAGGCTATTGATTTGATCAAAAAGCTTGCACATAATGAGAATGAGAGTGTACTAGCTCCCATAAAAAGAGCAGTGATAAAGCCAGCAGACAATGATGTTATATCATTGTCTAAGAAGTTTGACAGCTTGAGTGAGAAATTTGACAAGTTTCAAGTGTCAAAGGTTTAAGCAACTCCTCTGGTTTGTGATAAGTGCCAAGAAAGTCATGAATCCAATGAATGTCCTAATCCATTGTCAGAAGATTCGCCTCAACAATTGCAGGTGAATGGGATCTGGTATGATCAGCGTCCTCCACAACAAAACTTCCAGCGAAATCAGAATTTCCCTGGTGGTAACAACAATTTTCAGCGGAGGACTCAAGGAGCTGGTATGGATTTCAAATCCAACAATACCAACAATTATGCTCAATCTTCACAGAATCAACAAAGAGAGCCGGCTGAGTGGGAAAAAGCTTTTGTTCAAATGGCTAAGGCTTCTAATGAAATGGCTCAACATACCAATGCTTTCATGGAGGAGACTAGAGCCAACAATAAAAATACAAATGCTTCCATTAAGAACCTGGAGAATCAGATAGGCCAGCTGGCCAAGCAATTTACAGAAAGAGTTCCAGGTACCTTTCCAAGCAATACAGTTATCAATCCAAAGGATGACTGTATGGCTATTACCACAAGAAGCGGTAAAATGTTGACAGTTCCAACAAAAACAGCAGTAAATATGGAAGACAAAACAAAGGGAAAGGAGGAGCAGAATAAGGAAGCAGTTGAACCAGAGATTGAGGTAATTGTGCACGAAAAGAAAAATGAAGTTGTTGCTGAGAAAGAACAGGTTGAAGAGCAACCGGCTGTGGCAAAGAAAAAGCATGAGTTAAGCCATGAATATGTGATGTCTAAGGCACCCTACCTAGAAAGATTCAAGAAGGGAGCCTATAACAAACATTATGATAGATTCTTAGACATTTTCAAGAAGCTACACATCAATATTCCTTTCGCTGAAGCTCTAGCAAATATGCCTGGATATGCAAAATTTATGAAGGATCTTTTATCCAAGAAGCAGAAGCTACAAGAATGCCAAACTGTAACACTCACTGAGGAATGCAATGATTGTATTCAGTAAAAGATTCCAGATAAGCTTAGTGATCCGGGGAGTTTTAATATCCCTATTGCTATTGGTGATATTGGCATTGGAAAAGTCTTATGTGATCTTGGGGCTAGTATTAATTTGATGCCTTTCTCAGTGTATAAATCTTCAGGGATTGAAGAATTAAAGCCTACCGAGGTCTCTCTTCAATTGGCTGATAGATCTATGAGGAAACCTAATAGGATTATAGAAGATATTCTTGTCAAGGTTGATAAGTTTATCTTTCGTGCGGACTTTGTGGTGTTAGATATGGGAGAAGGAAGTGAGAAGCCCATGCTCTTAGGAAGACCCTTTTTGGCTACAGCCCGTGCTTTAATTGATGTTGAACAAGGGATGATCAAACTGAGAATGAATGATGAGGAGGTCATCTACAATGTTTCTGAAGCTATGAAGAGACCTGCTGAGAATAATGATTGTTTCTAGGTTGATTCTTTTCATGAAACCGTTCAACACAAGAAGGAGCGTCCTCAAGAGATTGACTATGAGTTGAGAGCTCGTGATCATGTACCCTTCGAAAAAGAAGGAATTGTTGTGGAGGTACTAAAAGAAAAAGTTGAAGATGTAGAGGTTGGTGCCCCTAAGGTTGAACTGAGACCCTTGCCCGACACTTTGATGTGTTCCTGGGAGATGGTGATACTTATCAAGTAATAATCAACAAAGACCTCTCTTCAGACCAAGAAAGGGAGCTAGTTGAAGTTTTGGAAGCTCACAAGACCGCTATAGGATGGTCTATTACTGATTTGAAGGGCATAAATCCTTCTTTTTGTACACATAAGATTCTCATGGAAGATGATATCAAACCCGTGAGACAACCACAAAGAAGATTAAACCCAATAATGAAGGAGGTGGTGAGAAAAGAAGTTGTAAAGCTTCTTGATGCAGGAATGATTTACCCAATTTCTGATGCTACTTGGGTAAGCCCAGTTCAAACGGTACCAAAAAAAGGTGGTGTGACAGTAGTCACAAATGCACAGCAAGAGTTGATCCCAACCAGAACTATCACAGGTTGGAGAATGTGTGTAGACTACCGAAGGTTGAACACAGCTACTCGGAAAGATCATTTTCCACTACCTTTTATTGATCAAATGCTGGAGAGATTGGCAGGCCATTCTTATTATTGCTTCTTGGATGGTTATTCAGGGTACAACCAAATACATGTAGCTCCTGAAGACCAGGAAAAGATAGCTTTCACTTGTCCATTTGGAGTCTTCGCATACAGAAGAATGTCGTTCGGCCTCTGCAATGCACCTGCCACTTTCCAAAGGTGTATGCTCTCTATCTTTTCTGATATGGTAGAGAAATGTTTAGAGGTATTTATGGATGACTTCTCTGTTTTTGGTTCAAGTTTTGATTCTTGTTTGAATAATTTGTCTAAAGTCTTAAAGAGATGTAATGAGACTAACCTTGTTCTGAATTGGGAAAAGTGCCATTTTATGGTAAATGAAGGTATAGTGCTGGGACATAAAATCTCTAATGCTGGGATTGAAGTTGATAAAGCAAAATTGATGTTAATTGAACAACTTCTCATTCCCGTGAATGTAAATGCTGTTAGGAGTTTCCTAGTACATGCAGGTTTTTACAAGCGGTTCATCAAGGATTTCTCCAAAATTGCTAAACCATTGAGCCAACTCTTGGTAAAAGACTCAGAGTTTGTGTTTGATGATGCATGTTCAAAGGCATTCCATTTGTTGAAAGAGAAGCTTACTACATCTCCTGTGCTTACAGCTCCTGATTGGAACCTTCCGTTTGAACTCATGTGTGATGCCAGTGCTTATGCCATTGGTGCAGTCCTTGGTCAGCATAAGGAAAAACTGTTACATGTCATTTACTATGCTAGCAAAGTTTTGAATGATGCTCAGGTTAATTATGC
The DNA here is from genome assembly GCA_032173675.1 of Gastrolobium villosum. Lineage (NCBI taxonomy): Eukaryota > Viridiplantae > Streptophyta > Magnoliopsida > Fabales > Fabaceae > Gastrolobium > Gastrolobium villosum. The sequence continues at coordinate 14,435 of JAVKPL010012503.1, read as the reverse complement.
AACAACTGAGAAAGAAATGTTAGCAGTGGTTTATACACTGGACAAATTTAGACCTTACTTGTTAGGATCTAAAATCATTGTTTTCACTGACCATTCTGCTATTAAGTTTTTGATGACTAAGCAGGATGCTAAACCACGACTGCTGAGGTGGATGCTACTTGTAAGAACCCGCACCGCTAATTAAGGTAATTAGTAAGTTAATTATGATAATTAGGAAATAATTCCATAATTGACCCTAATAATTATTAATGGGCTTAGATAATTATATTGAGTGAGTAAAAATGCTGAAAGTCGCCTTTCGGAAGAAAAGCGCAGATACCGGTTCTGCTACTCGGTATAAATGCGTACCGGAAAAGTATCCCGGAAAATTATAACGAACGCATGATAATTACTAGAATATTATGTAGGACTTGTAAAACAAGTTTCAAGTCAAAATGACGTAATCTGATGCCAGAACTGATACTGGCTATGGAAAAGCGCGTACCGGAAAGGTGCTCCGAAAAATAAAATAAAAATATGAAAAATCTTAGAAAAATGCGTAGGTCTAGAATCCGAAGTTTGGGATCAAGATCTTTTACTTTGCGATTAAGGCTAATATTGCGCTGTTAGTGGCTTAGGCCTATAAATAGACCCATTAGTGGGCACAAAACCCTAGGCATGCACATTGAACGTGAGTTGCTGCAGCTGCCACTTCCCTTCTTCTTCTTCTTCTTCTTCTTCTTCTTCTTCTTCTTCTTCTTCTTCTTCTTCCTTCTTCTTTCCTTAGCCAAGTTATCACCTTTCATGCTTGTTTAGACAATTGTGAAGGTGAGAGTTAACCTTGGGGCTGCATTGTGGCCATCATTCTGAGTTGAGAGGTAGTTAGTGAGCATGAGTTTGAAGCTTTAGTAATGGCTACTTTGTGGTAGTCATTGTGAGCTTCAAAGTGCCTTCTTGTGGTGCAAGAACCCACCTTGAAGTGCCATTTTCGTGCTCCTACTTAGGCTGAGTTTGAGGAACCTTGGGAGAGCTCCAAGAGCACAACTTGCCTCTGTTTTGAACTTTGGTAAGTTACCTCACTATGATCATGAGTCTATGATGCTTAAAGTTGATGTCTTGGCCATGTTTAATGAGTAAACAAGAGGGTATAAGGTATATGAACCTAAAATGAACTAAAGATGCATGCTTTAACGTTTACATGTATTAAAAGTTGGACCTTTGGGATGGATATTCACGAAATGCAGAAACTGCATTCTGTCGTGAGATATCCGGATATTTATCGAACAGATATCCGGATATCAGTATCCGGATATGGTATCCGGATATTGATATCCGGATATGGGATCTGGGTATCCGGATATGACATATCCGGATATGTCCAGTGTGATATCCGGATATGGCATATCCGGATATGTTCTTCATGATATCCGGATATCCTGGGTTCTGCGCAGACAGTAGCTTTACTGTATGAACAGTAAGCTATTGGGTGTGTGTGGACCCAAGTTTAAGGAAGTTGAACTTCTGTAACAAATGAACTAAGTCAGAATCATGTGATTAAGGGCTTATGGCTTTGTTGGAAGCCTTAAGACGTAAAACGTAAAGGAGAGGCGTAGTCTTTAAGTTTTATGCATGTTGTGCATTAATATTGACTTGTTAATGGTCCATATCAGATTGTGATACTGCTGTTTGTGGACTAGTGAGCGGTTGGACTCTTGGCTTGGATAGCTAGCTTGCAAGGTAAGCTTTCGTGTCCTCGGTTTAGCCATTTTGATGTTCCACCATGTCCCATGGGGATGGGTTTATGCATGCTGTGTTACATGCTTTATTATTTTGGAAATGCTGTTGAGCTATTTATATGCAATGAGCTTTTATGATGCATGTGGTGTCCACCTAGACGGCAATCCTGAGTATGTAGTACATACAAGATGGAGAAGCATGTGGGTGAGGTGCAGGTAGTATCCATGTACTCATGTAGGCATAGACGTATTCCTACATTTCTCTGGCCAGTAGATTTGAAAGCACACATGACATGATTAATTGCTGCATCGCATGATTTTAGAACTTATACTGTAATACTGTTTTTAGAACTTATATTACTCATGTAAGTGAGCTTGGGGTGGAGACTCCTTGAGGACCCCTTGTCTTACTGAGATTTCTTGTTAGAGATCTCACCCCACGTTTGGGGACGCTTATTTCAGGATCAGGTAATGTTGAGGGCTCAGGTGGCAGGAGGCCAGAGTTGAGCTGATATTCTGATATGTTGTCTTGCTGGATTTGCTGTTATGTTTTCCGCTTTTATTATGCTGATTATGTTGAGACTATTTGTTGGGCATTGTTGCCTTATTTGGTGAGCATGGGGTCTGTCCATGCCACATGATTGTGTTATTGTCCTTTTATTTTTAATGTTGTAATTAACGTATCAGGATTTTGACCCAGGCTGCATGTGTAGTCCTGCGGTTTTAGATACACACATTATATTTATGTACGAGGTATTCAGTTAGTTGTCTTGCAATTTACATACAGGCAGTATTTTTATGAAAATGATTAAGTAATCAAGTTGGTTAAGTTAATGACGTCATAATTGAATTAAAGAAAAAGTTATTCCGCATTTTAATTAAGCGTGGCTTAATACGATAACGTGTTAACAATCCGGGTTAACACGGGCTGTTACATTTTATGGTATCAGAGCACTTTCTAGGGAAAAGCCTGTATGTATTGCAATAACTTAGGATGTGTCGTTGCGTGTCTACTTTGTGTTCTCTCTGACTGGTGTGTGTGATGATAATGCATTTGTGACCACATGGCGTGGGCCTGATCAACTCATTCTTTGTGTAACTTGTGCAGAGTCATGGTACCACCGAGGAGGAACACGAGTACAAGCGAGGATCAATCGGATCCTGTCCTGGCTGCATTAGCTGAGATGCAGGCGGCCCGACTAGCCGGCCAGGAAGCCACGAGGCTAGCAAACCGGGCAATGCTGGACGCTATACGAGATGCGAACCGGCAAACCACGGCAGATGTTCTGGAGGAGAACCGGATGGCCAACATGACGATGATGAGAGTCATGTTGGAGGAGTTGAGGGCTGGTCCTGCTGCGGGCCAGGGTCCTCCACCACCTCCACCGCCGCCACCGCCTCCACCTCCGCCTAGTCAACAGGAGGACACCCAGAGCCAGATGGGCGAGGGTAGTCATTTGACGGGGGCTATGCAGACTATCCCCGTTCTTGCTGAGGATCGTGACGAGATCGATCGCCGGTTGAATGCTTTCCGCAAGCATAAGCCACCTACCTTCGACGGATCGTATGATCCCATTGCTGCTGCCAGATGGCTACAGGCGCTGGACAAGATTTTTCGGATCATGCAGTGCACGGATCCGCAGAAGCTGTTGTTCGCCACGTACATGCTGGAGGGCGAGGCCCATGAGTGGTGGACCAACCTATCTCAGGTCTACGAGATGCAGGGCCATGTGATGACGTGGCCATTCTTCGAGGAGAGCTTCTTGGGCCAGTACTTTCCTTACGACTCTCAGGAGAGGAAGCAGGGAGAGTTTGACCGGTTGGTACAGGGCTCGTTGTCTGTTGACGAGTACCTGGCCAAGTTTAATGAGCTGGTCAAGTTCTATCATTTCCGCATGGCGAGACCTACTCCTATTTTTCTGGCGGCCAAGTTCCGGAGGGGACTTAATGAGGATATTGCTGGACACCTCGCTGGTTCTGCTTCGAGAGACTTCGGAGCGTTGGTGCAGCAGTGCCGCGACATCGAGGACTACTGCCGGGCGAGTCAGGCCAAGAGGGCCAAGGTTGAGGTGCCACAGAGCGCTGGTGGTTCTACTCCCTGGAAGAACAAGAATTTTGCCAACAAGGGCAAGGGAAAACCGTTGGCGGTTAAGCAAGCGCCAAATCAGTTCAGAAAGACTGCTGCTCCGGGGAACGCCGCTAGACCTCCTGCTCCCAGATGTTCGGGATGCGGGAAGTCACATTTTGGGCCGTGCTCTACCGGGCAGCTGATATGCTTCCAGTGTGGCAAGGAGGGCCACTATTCCAGAGATTGCCCGACGGCGAGAGTTACTGCAGTGCAGGCTGTGCCATTGTAGATGGTTCCTACTGGGGCACCAGCCGTGCCACCTACTACCGGACGAGTCTACACACTTGATCGTCAGCAGTCGGACAGAGCTCCGAACCTGGTCAGAGGTACTGTTACCATTGGTGGATCAACTATTGATGTTTTGTTTGATTCCGGGGCAACGCACTCTTTTGTTGCTACCCCTATTGCTGTGGGGCTTGAGTTGCCCAGTGATGTGCTTTCTCCACCGATGCGGGTTACCACCGCCACCGGAGAAAAATGTTTGACCTCCACTGTTCATCGCGATGTAGCGTTTCAGTGGGATGGCCGTGACTTCTCGGTAGATCTGATAGGATTACCGATGGCTAACCTTCAGATTATTTTGGGCATGGATTGGTTGTCCAGAAATTGTGCAATGATTGATTGCTGTGCCAAGAAAGTGGTGATGTCTCCGGGTGGGTCCACGGCCAGTTCCTCACCGTTCATTTCAGTCCTGCAGGCGAGGAGGGCCTTGAGAGCAGGGGCATTTGGCTATGTCATGTTGGGAGGTTTGGTGAGTGGGACACAGGAGGATCTCACTGGCATTCCTGTGGTGAGGGAATTCCTCGAGGTGTTTCCTGAGGAGATTCCTGAGTTTCCACCACAGAGGGAGATAGAGTTCTCCATTGACTTATTGCCTGGTGTGGGGCCTATCTCGTTGGCTCCATACCGGATGTCGCCACCAGAGTTGGCGGAGCTGAAGAAGCACATTGAGGAGCTTTCAGCGAAAGACTTTATTCGGCCGAGTGTGTCTCCCTGGGGAGCACCGGTCATATTTGTGAAAAAGAAAGATGGGACCATGCGGTTGTGCACCGACTACAAGCAATTGAACAAGGTGACAATCAAGAACAAGTACCCTCTTCCACGCATTGATGATTTGCTGGATCAGCTCAGGGGTGCTTGTGTGTATTCCAAGATTGATCTCCGGTCCGGTTATCATCAGATACGGGTAAAGCCGGAGGATGTCCCAAAGACAGCGTTTCGCTCGAGGTACGGGCACTACGAGTACTTGGTGATCCCGTTTGGACTCACCAATGCACCCGCAGTGTTTATGGACTACATGAATAGGATTTTCCAGCCGTACCTGGATCAGTTTGTGATCGTCTTCATCGACGACATCTTGATCTACTCCAAGACGGAGGAGGAGCATACCGAGCACTTGAAGATTGTGTCGCAAGTGCTAAAAGAGAAAAAGCTATATGCTAAGCCGTCAAAGTGTGAGTTTTGGCTCAAGGCGGTGAAATTTCTGGGTCATGTAATTTCTGCTAATGGAGTTGCAGTTGATCCTAACAAGATTGAGGCCGTGATGGACTGGGAGAAGCCCAAGACGGTTACAGAAGTGAGAAGCTTCTTGGGTTTGGCCGGGTACTATCGGAGGTTCATAGAAGGATTCTCCAAGACGGTGCTACCGATGACTCGCCTTACCCGAAAGGAGACTCCATTCGTGTGGACACATGAGTGTGAGGAGTGTTTCCAGGAGTTAAAGGAAAGACTGACTACTGCTCCAGTGTTAGTTCTTCCTGATCCTGCGGAGCAATTCGAATTATACTGCGATGCCTCTGGTAAAGGACTAGGCTGTGTGTTGATGCAGAAAGGGAAAGCTGTTGCTTATGCTTCAAGACAGTTGAAACCTCATGAGGAGAACTACCCGACTCACGACTTGGAGTTGGCAGCCATTGTTTTTGCTTTCAAGATTTGGAGGCATTACCTGTTTGGCATGAAGTTTGCTGTATTCAGTGATCACAAGAGCCTGAAGTATCTGTTTGACCAGAAGGAATTGAACATGAGACAGCGAAGATGGATGGAGTTCTTGAAGGACTACGACTTTGAGTTGAGGTACCATCCTGGCAAGGCCAATGTGGTAGCCGATGCTTTGAGTCGGAAATCCGTGAGCTTATCCAGCTTGATGATGAACGACTACGAGGTGATCGAGAGGTTCAGAGACTTGAGAGTGAACTCCTTGTTTGGGGGTGCACTGCTTGAGATGGAAACAGCAGAAGTGATTAATGAGCTCATGGAGAAGATTAAAGAGGCGCAAGTGCAGAGAGAGTGCCTTGATTATGTGAAGAACCAGGACGGTGTGTCTTGGAATGATGATGGATTGCTGCTGTTCCAGAAGAGGATTGTTATTCCTCGAGGGCCATTGACCGAAGAGGTTATGGCAGAGGCTCATAAGGGCCGGTTCACTATCCACCCTGGTGCTACAAAAATGTACCAGGACCTAAAAAGAAATTTTTGGTGGCCGGGCATGAAGAAGGACATAGCGGTCTACGTGTCCAAATGCCTTATTTGCCAGAAAGTAAAGATCGAGCACCAGAAACCGTCTGGTAAACTTCAACCTCTGGAGATCCCACAGTGGAAGTGGGAGAGTATTTCCATGGACTTCGTGGTGGAATTGCCTAAAACTCAGGCTGGTTGTGACTCTATCTGGGTCATAGTGGACAGATTGACCAAGTCTGCCCATTTTCTTCCAGTGAAGGTGAGCTTCACTACAGAGCAGTTGGCCAAACTTTATGTCCGCGAGATTGTGAAGCTTTACGGGGTGCCCGAGAGTATCATCAGTGATAGGGACCCGAAGTTCACTTCTCGGTTCTGGGAGGCGCTGCAGGAGGCTTTTGGTACGCAGTTGAGATTGAGTACCGCCTATCACCCTCAGACTGACGGACAGACTGAGCGGACCATCCAGACATTGGAGGACATGTTGAGAGCTTGCACGTTGGAGCAAGGTTCTGCATGGGATAGGTACCTTCCGTTGGTTGAATTCTCGTACAACAACAGTTTTCATGCTAGTCTCGGCATGGCACCCTACGAGGCGCTGTATGGTAGAAGGTGTCGAACTCCTACCTGCTGGTCTGAGGTTGGAGATAAAGAGCTTTTCGGCTTGGACTTTGTCCAAGATACTACCCTACAGATCCAGATGATCAGGGAAAAGTTGAAGCAGGCGCAAAATCGCCAGAAAAGCTACTACGATGTCAAGCATCGACCACTGGAGTTCAGTGAGGGTGAGCACGTGTTTGTGAAACTTTCACCTGTCACCGGTGTTGGACGGGCACTCGGCGTGAGGAAGTTGAGCCCGCGATTCATAGGGCCCTACCAGATCCTTGGTAGAGTAGGACCAGTTGCCTATCGACTCGCCTTACCCCCGAACCTAGCCAACATCCACGACGTGTTTCACGTGTCTCAACTTCGAAAATACATAGCAGATCCTTCGCACGTGGTGCAGCCGGATGACGTGGAGGTTCGGGAGAACCTAAAGACTCCCGTCGGACCACTCAAGATTCTCGATCGAGGCGAGAAACAGCTGAGGAGCAAGATCATTCCGATGGTCAAAGTGCAATGGTCAGGAAGAACTCCTGAGGAGTGTACCTGGGAGCGAGAGGATGAGCTTCTCCGACAGTATCCCGACTTCCGAGACAGGTATGTTTCTGATTTTGAGGACAAAATCCTTAAAAAGGTGGGGTGAATGTAAGAACCCGCACCGCTAATTAAGGTAATTAGTAAGTTAATTATGATAATTAGGAAATAAATCCATAATTGACCCTAATAATTATTAATGGGCTTAGATAATTATATTGAGTGAGTAAAAATGCTGAAAGTCGTCTTTCGGAAGAAAAGCGCAGATACCAGTTCTGCTACTCGGTATAAATGCGTACCGGAAAAGTATCCCGGAAAATTATAACGAATGCATGATAATTACTAGAATATTATGTAGGACTTGTAAAACAAGTTTCAAGTCAAAATGACGTAATCTGATGCCAGAACTGATACTGGCTATGGAAAAGCGCGTACCGGAAAGGTGCTCCGAAAAATAAAATAAAAATATGAAAAATCTTAAAAAATGCGTAGGTCTAGAATCCGAAGTTTGGGATCAAGATCTTTTACTTTGCGATTAAGGCTAATACTGCGCGGTTAGTGGCTTGGGCCTATAAATAGACCCATTAGTGGGCACAAAACCCTAGGCATGCACATTGAACGTGAGTTGCTGCAGCTGCCACTTCCCTTCTTCTTCTTCTTCTTCTTCTTCTTCTTCTTCCTTCTTCTTTCCTTAGCCAAGTTATCACCTTTCATGCTTGTTTAGACAATTGTGAAGGTGAGAGTTAACCTTGGGGCTGCATTGTGGCCATCATTCTGAGTTGAGAGGTAGTTAGTGAGCATGAGTTTGAAGCTTTAGTAATGGCTACTTTGTGGTAGTCATTGTGAGCTTCAAAGTGCCTTCTTGTGGTGCAAGAACCCACCTTGAAGTGCCATTTTCGTGCTCCTACTTAGGCTGAGTTTGAGGAACCTTGGGAGAGCTCCAAGAGCACAACTTGCCTCTGTTTTGAACTTTGGTAAGTTACCTCACTATGATCATGAGTCTATGATGCTTAAAGTTGATGTCTTGGCCATATTTAATGAGTAAACAAGAGGATATAAGGTATATGAACCTAAAATGAACTAAAGATGCATGCTTTAACGTTTACATGTATTAAAAGTTGGACCTTTGGGATGGATATTCACGAAATGCAGAAACTGCATTCTGTCGTGAGATATCCGGATATTTGTCGAACAGATATCCGGATATTAGTATCCGGATATGGTATCCGGATATTGATATCCGGATCTGGGATCTGGGTATCCGGATATGACATATCCGGATATGTCCAGTGTGGTATCCGGATATGGCATATCCGGATATGTTCTTCATGATATCCGGATATCCTGGGTTCTGCGCAGACAGTAGCTTTACTGTATGAACAGTAAGCTATTGGGTGTGTGTGGACCCAAGTTTAAGGAAGTTGAACTTCTGTAACAAATGAACTAAGTCAGAATCATGTGATTAAGGGCTTATGGCTTTGTTGGAAGCCTTAAGACGTAAAACGTAAAGGAGATGCGTAGTCTTTAAGTTGTATGCATGTTGTGCATTAATATTGACTTGTTAATGGTCCATATCAGATTGTGATACTGCTGTTTGTGGACTAGTGAGCGGTTGGACTCTTGGCTTGGATAGCTAGCTTGCAAGGTAAGCTTTCGTGTCCTCGGTTTAGCCATTTTGATGTTCCACCATGTCCCATGGGGATGGGTTTATGCATGCTGTGTTACATGCTTTATTATTTTGGAAATGTTGTTGAGCTATTTATATGCAATGAGCTTTTATGATGCATGTGGTGTCCACCTAGACGGCAATCCTGAGTATGTAGTACATACAAGATGGAGAAGCATGTGGGTGAGGTGCAGGTAGTATCCATGTACTCATGTAGGCATAGACGTATTCCTACATTTCTCTAGCCAGTAGATTTGAAAGCACACATGACATGATTAATTGTTGCATCGCATGATTTTAGAACTTATACTGTAATACTGTTTTTAGAACTTATATTACTCATGTAAGTGAGCTTGGGGTGGAGACTCCTTGAGGACCCCTTGTCTTACTGAGATTTCTTGTTAGAGATCTCACCCCACGTTTGGGGACGCTTATTTCAGGATCAGGTAATGTTGAGGGCTCAGGTGGCAGGAGGCCAGAGTTGAGCTGATATTCTGATATGCTGTCTTGCTGGATTTGTTGTTATGTTTTCCGCTTTTATTATGCTGATTATGTTGAGACTATTTGTTGGGCATTGTTGCCTTATTTGGTGAGCATGGGGTCTGTCCATGCCACATGATTGTGTTATTGTCCTTTTATTTTTAATGTTGTAATTAACGTATCAGGATTTTGACCCAGGCTGCATGTGTAGTCCTGCGGTTCTAGATATACACATTATATTTATGTACGAGGTATTCAGTTAGTTGTCTTGCAATTTACATACAGGCAGTATTTTTATGAAAATGATTAAGTAATCAAGTTGGTTAAGTTAATGACGTCATAATTGAATTAAAGAAAAATTTATTCCGCATTTTAATTAAGCGTGGCTTAATACAATAACGTGTTAACAATCCGGGTTAACACGGGCTATTACACTACTCTTTCAAGAGTTTGATTTGGAGATCCGAGACAAGATTGGAGTAGAGAATAAAGTGGCTGATCATCTCTCCCGAATTGAGGCAAAGGAGTTACAAGATAGTCCGGAAAAAGAAATCAATGACTATTTTCCTGATGAAAAGGTAATGGAAGTCTTTGTTCCTCTGTGGTTCGCAGATTTCGCCAATTACAAAGTTGTGAAGGAGTTGCCTCCTAACCTTACGAGGCAACAGCAAAAGAAATTTTTGCGAGATATAAAGCGATATTTCTGGGAGGATCCGCATCTCTATTTTCAATGTGCTGATGGGATCATTCGCAGATGTGTCCCTGAGTTTGAGATGAGTCAAATCTTGTGGCATTTCCATTCTTCCAACTATGGAGGCCACTTTGGAGGTAATCGAACCGCTCAGAAAGTCTTACAAAGCGGTTACTATTGGCCAACACTCTTCAAGGATGCGAGGGATTGTGTGGAAAAGTGTGATAAGTGTCAGAGAACAGGTAATATTTCACGCAAAGATGGGATGCCTCTGAATAATATATTAGAGGTACAGCTGTTTGATGTATGGGGCATTGACTTCATGGGGCCATTTCCCTCATCTTATTCCAACCAGTATATCCTTGTTGCTGTGGATTATGTTTCCAAGTGGGTGGAAGCTGTTGCTCTTCCCACCAACGATGCTAAAGTGGTTGTCACTTTTCTGAGAAAAAATATTTTTACAAGGTTTGGAGTACCTCGGGCTATTATCAGTGATGGAGGTACCCACTTTTGTAATAAACATTTTGAAAGCTTGCTAGTTAAATATGGGGTGAGACACAGAATAGCCACACCATATCATCCTCAGACTAGTGGGCAAGTCAAAATCTCCAACAGGGAGATAAAAAGAATCCTAGAAAAGACAGTGGGAATTTCTAGGAAGGATTGGGCTAAGAAGCTTGATGATGCACTCTGGGCGTACAGAACTGCGTTCAAAACTCCTATTGGCATGTCACCTTATAAATTGGTGTATGGAAAACCTTGTCATTTGCCAGTGGAGTTAGAACACAAAGCCTTGTGGGCTACAAGGTTTTTAAATTTTGAACCATCAGGAGCTCAAAAGAAAAGGATACTTCAGTTGAATGAGCTTGATGAGTTCAGAAGGACTGCATATGAAAGTGCACGGATTTACTAAGAGAAGACTAAGTTGTGGCATGATAGCAAGATCAAGCCCAAAGAGTTTGCACCAGGTCAACAGGTATTATTGTACAACTCTCGACTGAGGTTGTTCCCAGGTAAACTTAAATCTCGTTGGTCTGGTCCTTTTGTGGTGACAAATGTATTCCCATATGGTACCATTGAGATCTATCCTCTTGATGCTGAGAGACCCTTTAAGGTAAATGGGAATCGTTTGAAATTCTACTATGGAGAACCTGTGAATAGGGACACAATTTCTGTCCCTTTAACTTCACCTGAGTAATCAAGGTTCCAGTCAGGCTCGTGACGTTAAACAAGCGTTTGCTGGGAGGCAACCCAGTGGAAAATTTTTCAAGTTTCTTAGTTTAGATGCTTGCTTTTAGTTTTAAATGTTAAAAATGAGATTGCTAAGTCCACGCTGATAGCGTGGTTCTCACGCTAGCAGCGTGGATCATAAGAAAAAGGCAAAGAGTCTCGCGCTGATAGCGTGGACACCGCGCTATCAGTGCCACAAAGCAGAAATAGGCAGTGACTCCCACGCTACAGGCGTGGTTCCCGCGCTGTGAGCGTGAGAAAAGAAACCCACGCCCGCAGCGTGGGAATGGCGCTCGGAGCGCCAGAGGTTGAAAACGGGCAGTGGTGACCGCGCTCCCAGCGTGAAACCCACGCTGCGAGCGCGGGAGTCGCGATAGTTTTTTTTTAAAAATTGGCAAACCTTATTTTTACCCCACATTTCTCCTCTTCTTCTTCCTCCATCCGCCAGCCACCATCTCCCTCTTCCCTTTTTCTTTTCTCCTTCCACACACATTTCCCTCTCCACCCGCCTCTCCCCATTCTTTTCTTCTTCCCCACAAACCCACCCCTACCACCACCATATTTCATCCTTTCTACATTTTCCACCTCTCTAAACCAGCGTGGGTAGCATTTGGTTCTAGAAGTTTGGATTTAAGGGCTGCAAGGTTGTGGGATTCTCTCCATTGCAGAAAACAACAATGGCAGGTGACAAGGTAAGTTTGAAACTATTTGCTTCTATATTGCAATGTGTTGTTGATGTGGTCATTCTATAATGGTAGATTGATTGGTGATATCTAAGTGTGTGGATTGGTTGGGTTTTGGTCATGCATGCTAGGTGTTCGACAAATGGTCTGAATTAAATTCCCTAATGCATGATTCATGAAAGGGCATAACATGTGTATCTATGGATAAATGGATTACATGTTTCACAAAATTGTGGAGGATATGCATGGTTTACCTGCAAGAACATGACTTTGTTAAAATCCATTGAACTTACATGACTTGCATACCCATTGCCATGACAGCATGAGATTGCTAAGTTGTTAGTTCATGCAAATCTGATTCTGATCTCACATGACTTTGAGTTACACCATGATGACTTATTGGCATATGGTATTTAGGCTGCACAAACTGATAAATCTGGGAATTGGGTTGTTTACGTGCTTAATAATTAGACCTGTACTGTATTCTATTGTGTTGGACTTTTCTAAGTGCAGGGAAAGAAGACAGCCAAAAAGGCTGTTGGAAGTAAAAATACTGGGGGAAGTAGTGCATCTGGCACAAAAAGGCCTAGGGCCCCAGCTATGGTTGATTTTGATGGCAGCCGGTTCCTGATTCCAGAAGCACAGGACCGGTACTACAACTGGTTCTTGAAGAAGAAACTAATTCAAGAAAGAAGAATCAGCAGTTTCCTGGCGGACGACTGTCCGGTGAGCATGACAATACAAAGGAGAGGCTGGAACCATTTGGTTCAGTTCCCGAGAGCCAGCTGTAGTACCATTTTAAGAGAATTCTGCGCAAATGCTGATAGGGAAACTGTAGACAGGACAAGAAAGAGCTGGGTAAGAGGGAAAGAGGTCTCCTTCACACCATTTCAGATAGAGAGGTTGTTGCAAACCTCTTGGGATGCTACACAGTCCTGCTATTTTACAGACACATTCAACAGGATGCAGCCTGTTGAGGGGGTGTATCGGGAGGAGATGCCTGCTATAGCTGCAACAATCCGTGAGAGTATCACTCAACCTCACTCTGCCTGGAAGCCAAAACATGGTCAGCCGGATGTACCAGAAAAACTAGATCGGTTGGACCTCAATGAGGAGGCAATTTTCTGGCATTCCTTCATTAATTCTACAATCATAGCTTCCACTAACTTGAGTGATGTCAATGTGGAAAGAGCAGTTCTGCTATATACTCTACTGGGAGGCAATAATCTTCACATTGGGGATATTCTGTCTGATAGGATAGTCTATATTATTACTCAAGGAAGATCAGACTTTAGTTTGGCTCATTGCTCACTGATTGAGCAACTCTGTATCCAAGCAGGAGTGGAAATACCTGAGGATGAGCCAAGAGATGTGAAAATAAAAAAAGATCTGACTCGGGACCATTACAATGATATGCAGAAGGAATCCCGAATGCAAGCTATCTGGAAAGCATCTGGCGGTGCAGTTCCAACACCACCCCCAGTCTCCTCTGCACCTCCGTCTGCTGATTCTCTGTTGCTTCAAACTCTTGACCATCGTCAGCAGCAATTTATGGTTCAAAGTAATTACATGATGAGTATGCTGGAGCGACTTTGCCTGGACAGAGGAATTGACACAGCTGGGTTGATGGCCCAATTTCCACCCACTTCACAGGCTGGTCCATCTATGCCTTCCACCGCTGCTGATGATGTGCTTGCGGACCTTGAAGCTGATGATGTTATGGATGATGTTTAAATTAATCTTCACCATCACCCACTGCACATTGCCAGTTTCTTGGGGCAAATTATTTTGACATTTTGAAAACATTGTTGATGATATTGCTAAAATTTGACTCTTGTTCAGTTTTTCAGAACATTGTTCAGTTTTTCATGATTATTCTGTTTTACAATTTAACAAGTATGTGTGTATTCCATCTGGCAGAATTAGCTATCATCTAGAATAGTTTGTTGCTGAGGACAACAACATTCTAAATCTGGGAATTGTCGCATAGCATGCTGAATGCGAGATTTGGTAATTACTGCAGAACTACACCATGGAAAAGAAGTCTAAACAGAAAATTGTTCTGAAAAGGGGAGACATTTTTAACCCTCAAATTTGTGTTTATTGATGTCATATTGTATCAAAAAAAAATCAAGCAATTCTCAGGTTTAAATATGCTTATCTAGTAAATGTGCTTGATTGAATTCTTGGAATACATTGTATGAACTTCTGGCATGATATCGTATGGGCATGAGTAAATTTCATCTTGTAT